>VYZU01072894.1:33566-87073 GCA_013401355.1 Ceyx cyanopectus
GGGGGGCTCTGGGGGTTGTAGAGCATTGGTGCTGGGAGAAGGGGGAGGGTGGGTGGTGGTGTAACCTGCACAGGGCTTGGGCTTTGTGCACGTTGCTTCTGTAGCAACTGCTTGTGTTGTTATTGTAGAGTAAGAGAAGTGATCTTCAGCTGCCTGTTCTGTATTACCCATCACATTTTTTCTTTTTTTTAAGGTATGTATGCGTGACCTTGTGTCAATTGTTTGCAGGTCGTGGCCCTGGGAATAGTGGATACTATGGGCAAGGCCCTATGGGTGGAGGAGGATGGCGTGGAATGTATTGAAGGATAGCCTTGCTTCTGCAAAACATCTGGAAGAAACAGTCTCTGGTCTGCTAGACTTTCTTACAAAATTTAATTTCTTTTGTATTTTAAGAACTTTATAATGACTGAAGGAATGTGTTTTCNTTTCATCTTGGTGGTGCTCCAGTACCTGGCTTGAATTCTGCATTAATGTGATTTTTTTTGTTTTATTCTTAGTTTTTCTCGCCGTTGAATCCTATAAGAGTTCACATTGATATTGGGGCAGATGGAAGAGCCACAGGAGAGGCAGATGTGGAGTTTGTAACACATGAGGATGCAGTTGCTGCCATGTCCAAGGACAAAAATCACATGCGTGAGTGTCATGTTCACCTGAAGCCTTAGGGGACAGGAGGGGACCTGAGCAAAGGGGTTGAAGCTGCACTGGGCTCAAGTTGCCACACACCAGGGGTACAGGTCACAAGGGGCTTTGACACCCATCACATTGCAGACTTTGTGTGGGCTTTTGTAGGTTGGGGTCTCTGTTGTCTGTACCTCCCCGTTGCTTTCTGAAACCAAGTGCCAACTGCAGCTTCTTTGTTCCCTACAGAGCATCGATACATTGAGCTGTTCCTGAACTCGACTGCTGGAGGTGGCTCTGGCGTGGGAGGCTATGGCAGAGATGGAATGGGTAGGCATCACCCAGCCCCAGCTGCTGTGTGGCCACGGGGACCCGTGCTTCTGTAAGCAGGGCTTTCTGAAATAAATAACCATGGCTTTCTGCTTTCAGATCAAGGCTACGGCTCTGTGGGCAGGATGGGAATGGGCACCAACTACACCGGTGGCTACGGCACCCCCGACGGCCTGGGGGGATACAGTAAGTTCCTTTACCTGTGTTAGTCCACGGGCTGCTGGCACCTGCTCTGACAGGCAGCCAGGGTGGGAAGGGTTGGGGNCTGTTCTGTATTACCCATCACATTTTTTCTTTTTTTTAAGGTATGTATGCGTGACCTTGTGTCAATTGTTTGCAGGTCGTGGCCCTGGGAATAGTGGATACTATGGGCAAGGCCCTATGGGTGGAGGAGGATGGCGTGGAATGTATTGAAGGATAGCCTTGCTTCTGCAAAACATCTGGAAGAAACAGTCTCTGGTCTGCTAGACTTTCTTACAAAATTTAATTTCTTTTGTATTTTAAGAACTTTATAATGACTGAAGGAATGTGTTTTCACAATATTGGTAAGCAACAGATTGTGATGGGAAAATCTGTTTTCTGTAGGTTTTATTTGTTGCATACTCTTGACTTTAAATAAATTTTTATATTCAAACCACTGATGTTGATACTTTTTATACTAGTTACTCCTAAGGATGTATTACATATTCAAGCCTACAGTTGGTTTAAGATGTTGTACTATGGTTCAATAAAGGTGGTTGTACTGTAACTCCTATGAACACTGATTCAGTTCTATGTAATCTTGGTGTAGTAAATGAGTTTGAAAAACACTTGTTTAAGGGGAAAAAGGTAGATCAGTAGATTAGTTTAGTGGGTAACAGTTTTTCCCAAACTCTTTTGATAAGTTGTCTGTAATAACCTCTCAACATGGCTGTGGAGGCTAAAAGTCATCGTTCTGGCTTTCTTCCTTCTACCCAACTCCACCTGCAGCTGAAATGCACTAGCACAGAGGAGTTGTGCACAGACCCCTGCCTAGTCCAGGCTTTGCTGTGGCACTCCAGGTACTGCATTTCACACCTGTAGCCTGCAGCTCCACCTGAGGCACTAGAGCAGCTTTGAGCTAACAGGAAACAGATCATACTAGTTCATTTGAAGTTCTTCACTTGGCTGAGTTGTTTGGTTTTACACAAACTCTGCTTGGGAGGGAGAGTCAGGGCTTGGAAGCAAGTCACCACTTTTTTTTTCTGCCATGGAATTGCTGTATTTAAGCATGATTCAGCTTTTTTTATTATTCCTTTTTTTTCCACTTTGCTGCACAGAGCTGATTTGTTTGTATTTGATCAAAACCTGACACGCCATTCTGTGGAGGAGCTCATTAGAAGCAAAGTAAAATAACTATAAGCCCAGTATTTGTTATTTAACACAACCCAAACACATGGATAAAACTTCTTGTGCTTTTGTGACATGTAAGATATGTAAGAAACTGTTGTTTGAAGACACTTAACATACCTGATGTGTAATGAAAAAAGGTATTTATTCTTCTGAGCCAGTGTGATCTCCCAAATTAACTGCTTTGTCCTCAATGCCTCCCTTCAAATGTCAAATGTGATCTTGGGTATTGAAAGTCTGTCACCTGTTTTGCTAGTACTGTGTTATATATGTAATAAATGTCTTCTTGTGGGAGAGAGGAGAATGGAGTTTATTTCACTAGAGAGTGTGTTCTTGTGTCACAGTGACTGGAAATGATAGCTGGAAGGTAACTGGCACAGAAGGCTTCCCAGTACTGGAATAGTTTTAGGTAGGAAGGGGAGGGAAGGTAAGATCACAGCAATGATCTTGCAGGGCTTTGTTTTAAACTGATGCTAGTGGGTTCTTAACTGTTACTGAGAAAGCTTTGTTTCATAAAGGTCAGGCCAGGAGTTGATACCTTGCAGGACAGGAAACAAGTACATTTCTTCTGCCAGCTCAGTGGAGCAGCAGCCTGCCCTTCAGCTCAAGCATTCAGTTAACTGCAGGCTGTAGAATGCTGAAGTTGATTGTTGAGGAGTGAAATTCCACTGCACTGGGCAGTGAATTCACTGGTCTTGTCCTAGCCCCTGGCAACAAGTAACCATGTAAGAAGATGAGCTTTCAGCACTGAACGTTTAAAGTCACTAAAGGAGCATTTTAAGTGCAGAGGAATTGGTTCTGAGAAGAAAACCTCTGGAAAAAGGGCTCAGTGAGGCAGTTTCAGTTTTAACCTCTATAATTCAGACTTTGTGGTGAAGAGCTTGTAGCCTGAAAACTGCTGGGCTTTCCCCCTGCACCCAGAGTAAGTGAACCATCCTGCAAGGAGATGAGCACAGCTTGGGTGGGCCCCATGTGGGCAGATTGTACCCATTTACCTGCTAGTGCCCCCAGTTCATTACCTGAGAAGTCCTTTCCCAAGCCAAATACAAACAAGGCTGCTCTGCTGCACAGTTTCTTCTGACGACCGGAGAAGGCACCACACAGACCTTCCTGTGCTTGGTGTGAATCATGATCTGTCAAAAAATGGTTTTGTAGAAAGAAAAAGGATTAATAAACGTGGTCCAAAAAGCTGCCTAAAGCAGGCCCAGTACCCAGGTTGATGCAGAAAGCACCAATTCCCCCTCCCCCATCCAACCCTGCTGCCTCCATCCCTGCCCCACACAAAGCCCTCCACACAACCCTCAGGAAGCACCTGAGCAGCACTGGGTTGTTACATCACCAGCAGGGTCCCTACCAGCTCCCCAGTGCATGCAAAGACTTTCTGGGCAACTTGACACAATACTCTGAATTACAAACTTAAATAAAGTGTCATTCCCACAGTTAAGTTGCAGATCAATGAAATTTATTTTTTTTTTCCTAAAAGCTATTTACAGATTTACAAGTATTTTTATTGTACTTTACAAAAAGTTACATTGGGCAATTAAAAAAAACACATTTTTCTTTACAAAAGCTACATAAGCAACTACAGGGAGATGTTGAAAAGGACAGCTGTGGATATTAACTAGCTATCCTCAAAAGACAAAGCCAAGCTAAACAAAGTGCAAGGACAATTAAAAGACCTGTTTCAAATCCTCCCTTTTCCTGTTGGTAAGAACACTCCAAGCCCATGGCTGAAGGAACCACTGGGCTGATAATCCTGCTGAGGGCTCACTGGAGTTTCCGTGGCTGAAGCTCATGACCCAAGCAGCTAAAGGGAGGAGGGCAGATTGGCTCTAGTCTCCTGGAAGTGAGGACAATGGATCAAAGGATGTGTTTGTGTTTGCCTACAGGAAGAATAAGGATTTACATCCACTCCAGCAGCAGTGTGAAGAGAGGTCAGGCCTGGATGTATTCTAAAGTGCTCTGGAAAAAGAAAAGTTTTGGAACAAACTGGAAGTTTGAGGAAGATGATGACTAAATAAGAACCTTCCCATTTAATACAGAAAGGATGTGGTCCCCAGTACCTAATTCTAGGCTTTCTTGGTTGCAGATTCACTCTGCTGCTGAAACTCCAGTGACTACACACAGCCTGAAAGGGTGAGCTAAACAACACTGAGATACTTGCTTACAGCTACAGACAATGGCAGGCAACAAGGTTGTGATGGCCATTTTAATGGAAACACAGAGATGTCTTATAGTTAATTTTTAACTATTCTTCATCAAAACACACCTTCCTTCACCCAGTGCCTAGAGGCACTGCTTGTTCCTGGCTGACAACACCTTCCCTTATACCTGTGACTACAAAGGACAGAGCCATGGGTGCAAATGTTGGACGTATCAGACCTTGATAACTGAGAAGTAAACACAGTACTTGGGAAGAGCTTACTGAGCCACTGCAGGAATTGCATTACTTTTAAATCAGCCCCTTGAGTTTTGCTTCCCAACAGCCCATCACAGGCATGTTCTGCAGCAGAACTAGGCTGGACTGTTGCAGAGTAGCCCATAAAAGCAGGGAAGTGTGTCACCTCTTTCAAGATCATCAAAAAGGACTAAACACTCATCAAACAGGTGACAGCACTCAGCCTCCTCTAGAAACTGCTCTGCTTCCTCTGAAAGAGCTTCTGAGCCACCTGTTAGACTCTGTTCTCTGTACTTTCAACACCTGTGTTCTACATTTGGATCTCATTTTCTCTCTGTTTCAACAGGAAGCAGACAAGTTAACTCCTCCATGGCACCATGACAATCAAACTGTGAACTGCTTATCTGAAATCCTAGAAGTACTGCTGTACATTCTTTAGTAGTGTTGTTGTGTTTTTACAGGATTAGCT
Organism: Ceyx cyanopectus; assembly: GCA_013401355.1. NCBI lineage: Eukaryota > Metazoa > Chordata > Aves > Coraciiformes > Alcedinidae > Ceyx > Ceyx cyanopectus. The sequence continues at coordinate 38,750 of VYZU01072894.1, forward strand.
AAATACCAGAAGGTAACCAACATTGTAAGATCATCTTATGGCACGTTGGAAGAGCACCTCTGAATAAGTATTGCATGGCAGGAATCACAGACCCGGACAGGCTTTGGTGAAGAAGGCAGAGGCAGTTCATTGTCTGAACAGGCATTACAGAAGATCTCACCACAGTTCCTACAGTGATGCTAAACAAGGGGGAAAAGATTTTAAAAGTAAATTTAGCAATGGAAATACACTTGGGAGTTGGGTACCAATAAACAATATACAGACAGCAACCTGAAACTTGATTCCTTCCAGTACTTCAGTCTGAGCATGGCACCAGCTTTCAAAAGAGAACTCATTTAAATCCTGATCCATCACGCAAACCTTGTCAGATCCTCCTCTGTCTAGGACTGCACCACAGACAGATGGATGGTCTATCCAGGACAATGTATGTGTATTTTTTTAATGCATATATATGCTGTACAGATTTCATTTAATCCCTGCATTAAAAACATACTCTACTATGTAAAAATATAATTACAGAATCAGAGAAGAGTAGGCTTATTGACCTCTGGAGACCACCAACCCCCCTGCCAGAGCAGGATCACCTGGAGCAGGCTGCACAGGAACAGACCCAGGCAGGCTTTGAAAGTCTCCAGAGTAGGAGATTCAGAAAAGCAAGGACGTTCAAGACAGTTGATTAATCTGTCAGGCAGCTAATTGAGATTTAACATAAAACAGTAAAATACAAATTTCTACATTAATAAAGCATGGAAATTAACATCACATTTTACTTTAAAATGACAGTGAACTCCTAATTTCTTATCCTGCTGTATAAAAAAATGCCATGAAAAGACTTCCACGCGTGTCAAATTGTACCAGTGCCAGAGCTGACAAGAACTGGAGTTGATGGTTCTACAAAGCAGGCTGAGTGATTTTTAAATATGTTCCTTTGTGTCACTTCACCAAAAAGCAGTGCTTCTTTTGGAATTAGGGCCAGCTACACTGTACACATCAAAGAACTTGAAAGACATCTCAAAAATAACTTGGCATTCACCTGAGTGTTGCCATTTCACACCACACTTGTAAGATAATGGAATTTTTAACCTCACGATACATTTAACAAGTTGGAAGAAATTTTGTTAAAGTTTTACCTTCCTTTTGGAGAGAGAAAATTCCTTTTCACATAACTTGCAATGTGTGGCCTCTTTGTCCTTCAACCAAACCTGGCCCTGGAGGAAAAAATACAGTAACTGTAGATATCTGATGAGGTTAAACATTGGGTTCCAGGAGACAAATCAATAGCAGCACATTTACTGCCTGAGTTGCTGTTTAATGAGACCAGGAGAATGTCACTGAGACTCTAAAGCAGTGTGAGACTGCTCCAGAACTCTGCCAAACCTCACGAGGACAGACAGAGCAGGGACAGATGCAAAGAGGACATGCTCAGGGTAGTAAAGCTGCTCAATAGCTGACCTGGGAAAAGCAGAGAATAGCCAAGTCTCAGAGCTGAAGCCTCTTTCTCTGCCTATCTCATAAGAATGGTCCCCAAGATGCAGGGAAGCAAAGAAATCCAGGACAGTGGAGAGAATGGTTAGCTCCCTTCTGCCTAAATGCATTACTAAAAACAGGAGTCTGCTCACCAAGACCATTTCAGACACCTTTACTCAGGCTGAAGTAATACCCAAGGTGGCAAACATCCCACATGATCAAACATGTGCAGCCAGAACCTCTGCTCTCAAGTGCTCCCTGCATTTCTTTATGAAGGTTCCAAACACCTTGACATTACAGATTATATTTGATCAGCTCTGCTGATGTAAGCTTACTTAGTTCCTAGGATGATTAAAATGTATTGATCACTGGGAAGCAGTCCATAATTGAAGCTCACTTGACTACTTATTCTCAACCAGATACACTTAGTAAGATGCAGAAGGGTGTACCCATTGCAAGAGAAGTGTCAAAATGCACAGCCACACATTAAACAAGAAAAATCAAAAGCCATTGAGTATCTTTTCCCTGGGAGGTTATGGGGAGTCTGCAATTCTCTCCCATAGAAGTCATACAATGAGTCTTGTCTGAGCAGCTGCTGTTAGAGAGAAGCCTTTTTATGCTTATAAAAGATTTCAAAGAGAACAGTCACAATAAGAAGTTTGTTCTTTCCTCCAAATGCTACTAACCTGCAATGCTTTGTTTGCTTCTTTTATATCTTCTATTTTCAGCTTGGACCTGAAGAATAGCAAAATACTATTTCAAACTTCCATATTGTCAGTCTAACAACTTTAAAAGCTGTAGGTACTCTGAACTCTTAGTTTCACATCAGGGTTTTACATTCCAGCAGCATCCAGGATATATCACACCCTGCTGTACAAAGCACTAAAGAAGATGAGCTCTCTTCAAAGAGCTCAGAATCCTTTGCATGGCTGTAAATTTGCTTGAGCTTATGTGGATAAGAGAAATTTGTAGCAGCACAGGTCTGTGGAAATACCTAAAGCCAGCACTCAGCATTGGGACAAGACCAGAACTGAAAGTGCTGGATTGGTACAAGCCCACATGATACCATTATGGAGAAACCAGCCTCCCCAGTGCCAACTGAGTCACAGTGTACATACAAAATTACCCTGTAAGGCACTGGAGCCCACACTGGTCACAGCAAAACTATGGAGATCATAAAAAAAACCCCAAACTTTTAAAGAATATTTTTAACAAATAACACAAAAGCTCACCATTATCTGAGGGGCTGATTAATCCCTTACTCCTCCTACAGATGCAGCAACATTGGCCTAGGACTGTCCTACAGAGATTCTTCCTCTCCTTTAAACCAGGTTTTTCTGCTCAGAGCAGTAGAATTACCCATGAGTTCACAGCCAGCCCATCACCAGGCTTTTTATTATAAAGACCTGACTTAACTAGATGTATTTCTTTTTGAGAGCTGGCATAGAAATATTGTAATATACAGTCTATATTACTAAAATGATCATTATAGACTCAATTACTCGCTCAGCTTGGATGCCAGTTCCTCTAAAGCAGCTTCTTGGTCTTGGCATATCCTTTTCAGTTGCTTGTTCTTTTCCTGAAGTTTAAGGAACTCCTTAAAAGAAAAAGCAAAACAAACAAACCAAAACACAAAGAATTTCAATTATTCTCAAAGTAGTTTGCTGCCTAGGAAACTGCTACTACCCAGAGCTGATCCTAATGAGAAAACAAAGTGTATGAATCACTCATCACACTTTCTAAGTTTCCCAAATCCAAGTCAAACAGCATCAGTTTAGGATTAAACTCTCTTAGCCCTCAAGATATGAAGCATTTTGGCTTCTGCAGTCTTCTCCATGAAGAAAGTAAAACCAATTGATTGCAGGAATCAAGGACCCTGTACAGCCATGCACACACCCAGTCACACTTTCTGGCCTAAGATGAGAAGACAGAGTCTTCAACAGAGCTGAGAAAGGAGAATAAGGATTTAGTTTTTCCTTATTCAAAGCACTGAGCTCTGATCTGAGGACTAAATGGTAAAAAACCTTTTTTTTTCTCAGTTTGTGAGAAGACATCACTCTAATTTTTCCTGTCTACTGGCAAAATTCTTCACAATACCACATCTAAGTCCATAATTCACTTTACACTCAATTTCTGAATTACTGGTCAAGTTTTAGGCATAAGTTACTTTTTTAAGGTGAACTATTTCTTGTGTCTCTCTTCTCAGATGAGATACAGTTTCCTTTTCCTTGTGAAAATCATCCTCTAAGGTTTGCCTCCACTCTTTCTCAATCTTCAAATCCGTTTCCAGCTGAAGCCTACAATATGCAAAACAAACAAAACAACAACAACAAAATCACTGTGCACTGGAGCATCACTTTTACAAAACAAAACCAAGTTTCTTTCTGGGTGCAATACTTTATTATCTTAATAAACAAATTATCAACTTACACATTTGCTAGAACAGAAACCATCTGCCAATATCACAGTATTTTAGACATCAGTGTAGTAAATACACCAAAACACTGCCATGTAGAAAATGCTTTTAAAAAGCAGTGTTTTTAAAGGATGAAGAACACAGCTTGGTTTTGAAGAGCTGACCTTTGTAAAGAAGGAGCAAGAGAAGATGAACCACAAAATTCTAACATCATGATGCAAAGCCCCCTCAACCTTACACAGCTTGTCTTTACAAATCAACCAACCAACCAACCACACTGCCACTGGTGATGCAGACAATGATAGCAGATGTCTCTGGTGCTCAGAAAAGTCATTTAATATCACACTTTTAGATGTGAATCTTCTCTTTTAGACTAAGGCTTGTGGTGTTTTCAACAGAATTGAGAACAAAGGAGGAAGGAGTTTCTGTTACTATTTGTAGTGAGTTTTCTACATAGCTGAGGCTCAACATAAAGAAGGATCTAAATTCTCTGGGTTTAATTGGAGTCCAGTGAAAGGAATTAGGGCTGCTCTGATGGAAGAGCCACTCTAGGTGGAAATTCACTTTCAGTCTCACAGAAGAGCTGGTGCTTAGAACACTGCAGGGAAACCCAAAGACAGAAGCACACAGCTCACCCTTCTAATCTGAAATGTGCCAACACAATAAAAGAGGAAAAAATCTGCAGGTAGTGATGCAAGGTTTTTTCATGGAAAACCTGTATCTACATTAATTTTCCTGTTTTAAAACCAAAACCATTTTGAAAGGAAGGACTTACATTTTGGACACTACCTCAGCATCTGGCTGGGAAAGATCAGAAGTGAACATGACCTTGAGGTTTCAGAATTGCAGAATTCTAAGGCTGGGGTCTGAACTGTTCTTTTGCCAAAATCTGAAAAAATGTCTGTGGTAGTAGAGCGAACATTTGTCATGACAGTTAAACAAATTTATTAACATTCAGAGTTGTAAGAGAGGCAGCGTGGGCTAATAATTTGATTGGAAATCACTAATTTTTAAGCCCCAGTCCTTGCCGTTTGTACCATGTTAATTAATTTCTTACCTTTCAAACAGGGAAAACACCTGCCCTTGCAGGGATCTTTTTACATGTTGGAATGTATTTAAATCAGTATTGAAGGATTTAACAGGAAGAAGACTAGAGGGTTAGCTTTTATATTACTTTTCCATATTCCTGATTCCAGTGGATGATTTTTTCCTGCACAGGAATAATGTGAACCACTTGTGCCTTACCCATAAGCCTGATCAATTCAACTATTCTTATGCCATTTCTGTTTAGTTTGTACTACGACATACTTGTGGGTTTTGTTAGGAGTGTGTATTACCATCACTAATACTACACTGGCTATTTTCCCCCTACTTAGGATCATTTCCTCGTGAATTAAGTTGGCACTTGTAGACAAAAAACACCCCCAACATTTTTTTTCCCCTCCTTTCCAGCTGCACACCATTTTAGAGGCACCAAAAGGTAGTTTGGCTTTCTTGGAACAGCACCTTTTCTTCCACCTTGCCAGTGCCTAACATGAAGATTTTGAGTATTTGCATTCTGTTCAAAAACATTTATCAACATCAACTGTACTGCAGACACAGGACACACTGCAACATAAAATGTTTACTGCTCTGTATTCTTCCAAACAGGAAAGATGTACTTACAGCTGTTTCTCCTTCTGGGAGAATTCCTTCTGCAGACTTTCAGATTTATTCATATATTCTTGTTTAAGTTTCTCATCCTCAGCCTCAGCCTCCTTTTGAGCCTTCTCTGCTTGCTGCAATCTGGTGTAATTCAAATCAACTTTGGGTAAAACTGAAGCTAGAACTAGGGTGTAGAGGGTGAAGAAGACAAATAAAAGAAAAATGGGGAAATAGAAACATTTCTAAATAAAAACAAAGTTTGGGGGAAACTCACAAACTCAAACGAGAAATCCATACAATGCCTAATGAACTAGCTGCTGGTTTTTCAGCCAGTAAGAGAGTAATCACTGTAAGGAATCACTTTTATTTTATGCTTGTGAATAACAGATGCCAAAGCATGAGGATACATATTTTAGAATTGAAGCATATACCTTAATGTTGGGGTGGGGGTTTTTTCCCCCTTTAGCACATATTCATGTGTTATTTTTGGAAGTTATTTCTCTCCCAAATAAATCCTGTCAAAGTACTTGGCTTATTCTAACCACCCAACATGTGTTGTGCAAAAGCAGCTCAAAACAATTCAGGCATAAGGCTGAATACAGAGCACTGCAGTCAGACAGCAGAAAAACTTCACTAGCCTAATACAACAAGACACACCCTGACAGCTCCCACGACATTTAGAAACTAATCTCAACTACATCATACTACTAAATTAATTTAAATAATCTGTATTAAAAATAATGCATTCTCNAAAAGGATGTCAATAAAAGAATATTCATGTCACTAATATTTTTCATACATAACCATGTTTTTCATAATCAGATTTAAATGAAAAAAAAAAGACATGTCAAACACCAACATGACAGGGCTTATGAATAGGTTACATTTTACAATTAAAAAGATCAGTTCATTAAAACATATGAATCACATTCTACTACTATGTAATACATGCAGTCTAACCATGATGGGAATTTATAGACTGGAATTTTAGTCTTTCACTTTTCAACCTTTCAAGTGTGTCATTAAAAATAATGCATTCTCACACTAGTTAAAATAGCTCCATACAATAGACAAAATAAACAAAACTGATTATTCCAAAAATAAGGGATTGTTTGGGATTTTTTTTAAGTTGTTCTTTTCTTTCTGAATTCTGGGGGTTTGTGTTTGCTTCAGCCAGCACTCCCCTTGGAATCCATGAGTGCACTGAGGTTCATCTCTGGTCACCTCTTCAGGCAAAATATGATGGATTTAATGTCACAAAAGTAAATTATAAAATGGAACTTGTGCTGTGTCATGGCTACACCTGTCCTGAAAAGGCAGGAGAGCAAAAGAGCCTGGAAAACACCAGTGAATGTCCCCACCTGCTGTGTCCTGTCTGACACAACTGTTTCAGGGCAAGAGGTGGGAGATAGCTGTGATTCAATCTGATTGCTCACTCCCCACTCTCATTCCTGGCTGAATGCACAGTAACTCACAACTCCCAGCATCAGCTGAAAAGAAATTAAGTCAGCACTATGTCTCCATTTGTGCTTTCACTGATGAAGGTGTTTCCAAGTAAACAAGTGAAAAAGGACCAGAGTTAAACTACCTTATGAAGAGTAGAGCATCTCAGCTATACCAGTCATGTTAAGACTGTTCCCAGTCACACTGGGAATGGTAGTGCACAGTAGAGTCAGCAGAGCCCCTTTAGGTTTATCTTTGAGGATGGGAGATACTTCTTTTACTTTTTTTAGCTGCCAGCCCATGTTAAAGGCTTCTTCTGATTCCAAAGCAAGGAATAATGTCATCATGGAGTAGAAACTCTTGCTGCATAACTGCATCCTGCCCTCACTTCTGCAAACTCATTCCCTTCTGCTGAAAACACTAAGACTCTTTTTTTCCCAGTCAACTTCCCCAGCACACTACCTCAGAGCAAACATTCAGAAGCACATTAAGGGCAGTCAGCAGCTCAAACTCTCTGATTTCTGCTGAGCAGGAAAGCAGCAACTCCAAGCAAAAACAGGAGTTGTAAAGACTGCCTAATTATAGATGGAGAGAAGGAAAAGGGGTTGGGCCAAATCAACACTGGGCTGATTCCAGTGCAGACAGAGCTGCAGGCAGCCAAGATCCTCAGCTGGCAAACAAGTTGGACAAGTTGAGGAGCTGGGTCCTGGGTGTAAATCCCACTGACTCCTCCACCTTCCCCCCAGGCAGGAGCCACATCTCATCAGCAAAATGGAATTGTGCTTTAGCTACTTTATCCCCTAACCCTCTAGTTCTCCCACTGTAGCTCCTGAAGATGTAAGGACACCTTTGTTTTAGCCTTTTGTAAAGGAAACTCTTTTCAAATGTATTGCTCTGATACAGCACTCACTGCCCTCTCCCCAAGCTCCTTGTCAGTTTATGTTACAACCAAAAAACCCAACAGAGAGCATGATTTTGATATAAATACAAGTGAAAGAAACAAGCAGGGGAAAAGGGAAACAATAGTCAGAAGGGCTACTTTTAAAATCTATTAGTACCATAAAGAAGAGGAAAAAATCACTAATTATAAACAAATGCCATAAAACGTAGTCAAAACAAAGATAGCTAACCTTTTAAAATAACCCCTGTTTGACAATTGAGGAGTGATTAAACAGCATTAGAAAACTAGCTTACATTTGCTCAATAATAGTGCAGTAGTTTACTTTGTTTTGTTTATTTTTAAGAGGGGTAAAGTGAGATCGAGGTGATGTTCTCTCAGAAAACAAAACAGAACCCAGCTACGATCAGTTACAGTGCAGGATTTCTAATACCACTTGATATTTCAAGTCCTACTTTTAAATTGCTTAAGTTGCACGTTATCAGTAATAAGTTTTCAAGAGGAACAGATGTGGAGGAGCTTTCAGAATGATATATCTTTGACAAGTTTATACTGGTGCTGAGCTTCGTTGCTGGCACTTTTGAGGAATGACATTGCAATAGTCCTAGTTTGAGTTAACAGATCTTTGTCACTTCATGAATGCAGTGGACAAAAAATCAAAGACAGATGAAGGTAGCAAAATAGCAAACAACAAAAATTGGGATAAAGGATAAAAAGAAAAAGAAAAAAGAGGGAAAAAGGATGTCAATAAAAGAATATTCATGTCACTAATATTTTTCATACATAACCATGTTTTTCATAATCAGATTTAAATGAAAAAAAAAAGACATGTCAAACACCAACATGACAGGGCTTATGAATAGGTTACATTTTACAATTAAAAAGATCAGTTCATTAAAACATATGAATCACATTCTACTACTATGTAATACATGCAGTCTAACCATGATGGGAATTTATAGACTGGAATTTTAGTCTTTCACTTTTCAACCTTTCAAGTGTGTCATTAAAAATAATGGAAACAGAAAACAATTTGCTTCAGTGATCCATGAAGGCATTAAATGTTTATATTAAGCACATGCTTAAGTATAAGCAAGATTAATGCTTTGGTTTCTATTGCATTTCATTCATATGGGGGAAAAAAAAAGAAAAAAATGGGGTAAAAATGAGTTAGAATTTTGAAACAGCTGAAAGAACAGCTTTTGGTATCAGCCCAAATATCTAGGACTAGAAGATGGTGGAGGAAGAAAACTGAAAGATTAAGTGTAATTATTAAAAAGAAAGAAATGAAACTGAAAAAAAATCAAATAATCAAAGCATTAAGCACTAGTTAACATTTCTAAAAGGTACTTTTTAGATTTTTCTAGTTGAAAGTTACATTTCAGTGGCAGGTGTGTAGGAATGCAGTAAGATGGAAGGGATGGAGATGGGAATGAAGAACAGCAAAGAGAGGCCTGTACCTTTGTTCTAGCTGTTTCATAGCTGCATTGATCTGATTGGTCTTATCCTCTAACCGACCAATTATTTCATTCTTTTCTTTCATAGCATCTTCAGAAACCTGTGTCACAAACAAGGTTAAAACTGAAGCAGGATTTCTTACACTGTTAGCCCATGGGGGCTTTTCTTGGGTATCTGAAGGCAAAAAGTATTCAACCAGCTTGAGGGTTTGACTCTTTTTGAACATTCCTGTCTAAAAAATGTAGTTGTCAGTATTTGAAGTTTTATGCCTTGCACATTTGTAGTTTTGTACTTTGCAAGTGTAGAGGCTATTTAATATTTTTTTTCTTGTTGGTTTCCTTCCTTCCATCATTTTGCAAATCAACTGAAATTCACTTATAATATTGTTAAGTAGCCCATTAGAACCCTCCCAATCCTACCAATCCAATTAAACCTAAGAAGTTTAATCCTGGAAATCTCTAAGGTTCTCCAACTCTTCTCAAACTACCACATGGGCAGAATCTCTTCACATTTTACTAGCCCATCTCACACTTTTGCTTGCAGAGCTGTTACAACCCCAGCTAGGAGATCTAAATAAAAGGTAGTTATCCTCACAATACAGATCAGCACTGTCAACTGGTCCTTAAACAGTTGAGATTGGCCCTGATTAAAACATCTTCCTCTGTCCAAGAACTGGGTCTGAATGTCACTAAGTGCAATCAGTGTTCCTCAGTCCTCAGGACAGCTTTAGACAACAACACAAAGCAAAACAAAAAACCCAAACACATCACCACAAACCAAAACAAAAAACCCCCATGATCCATAAACCTACAGAATAACCTTTTCTTATCTTTCTTTCTAGATATATTTATATTTATTTTCTGGTCCACTTTCCTCACAGTAGCAGGTAGAAAAGTAGCATTTTTTTATCCACCATCTTAATTATCTTTCTGAACCTTCCCTTTTTTTTTTTTTATCCCTCATTCTGCCACAGATTTGACTGGTTTCTTGTGCTCTTTTTGGATGTTTACTGCACAAATCAAATTTATGTTCTGCATAACTAATTCCCTGCTACACTTCCCAGGTGTTTGTTCATTTGCCGCCTGCATGTTGGATCCAAAGCAGCACTGCACATAAGAAGCTGACATAAGAAGTGGAAAGAAACCAAAAAGGAAACTATTAACTAAAAATAGCAATGCATCTCTCTCACCCCAACCAAAGTTGTTTACTCAGTTTAACAAGATTGTTCCCTTACCTGCAGCTTTTGGTACATTTCCATGTTAATTGCTTTCACTTCATCTAGCTGCTGGCGAAGGCCTATGAGGGTATCCTGCTTCTCATGGATGTCCTTCTCCAGCAGCTTCATGGCAAGTTCTATCTCATGTTTCATACTGACTTGAACCACTAGCTCATTCTCCATATCCTGTAAAGCACAGACACAATGCAACACAGAGTATTGAAATCATCATGCAAAATTTTCCCTCTCTTTTGATAAAGACAAAAAGCTAATCCTTCCCAGAGCTGCAGCACCACCTACTTCAGAAATTCTGCCCCTCTAACTTTGCAAATTCCCCACTACAGAAATGTTACACTCAGGTACTTAGTGTCCAAGTTTGGTTTTTTTGATAACCTTTAGGAAAAGACAACTCACTCTCTAAGAAATTACCCTGCCAGTGTTGCATAGAGTTGCCTAAGTATTAATAAACAATAAATACAGAACTAAAGGACTGCTATTTTCACAAGAAAGATTTAGCATACACAAAGAGCATAAGGTATTACTAAGAGCTTACCCCCCCCAAAAAATATCTTCCTTACTATGCTTTAGCAGTATTGTTTCAGAAATACCTGATTGGTAAAAACCACTATCACAGGCAGGTAGAGAAAAGGTGATTGAATCCAATTAAATGCAGCATCTAAACTCAGCAAAACTAGAAATGTTTATAAACTGACTTCTTCGCAAGCATCCCCTTTCCTGGCAGCCCTGGAACAGAAGGGTTACCTGTCTCAGTTGTGACTCTTCCCTGAGCTGCCTACGAGCTTCATTGTACATTTCATCCAACCCCTGCCTGGAGTGTTTGTAGGTCTGCAGCTCTGCTTCCACATCCACTTTAGTTGCCTGCAAGGATACAGACAGTCTGAGTATCTTTTGGTACCAGTTTACCAATTAACAACATAAATCTAACACTTGTGAGATGGGGAACAAGCAACAAACAACTTAAAAAACCCACTCTCCAGTCACAGTACAAACATGGCAAGAGCTGTTCCTGCTGCATGAACATTGGTTTTATAATAAAATGCAGTAAATCTAGCAAAATTAACTTGTTTGGCAGTACAGTCCTTCAGTAAGTCACTACCACACAACTGTTACAGTACTGTGCCATCCAAACATCCCCCCAACCTGTGCTAATTATTCTGTAAAACACATGCAAGAAATTCCAGAGCTACAAATCACAGCTTAAGGAAAGTGTTCAGCAATTGTATACATGATTGCTCCAAATTACATTCTGTATTGTGAGACAGGTGAGAATAGAAAGTTTGCCAACTAAAACATGCCCTATTTTGATAAGATTTCCAGATAATATTGCTTTGTGTGCTCTTAGAGCTTACAGTCTAAAACAAAAGAAAGAAAGAAGGGAAAAAAACCAGAAAGAATACAAGGAAAAATGCTGCAAAATTTGCATATGGCTATAAAATGACCTAGTGTCCTGTAAATTCAATATATTGATGCCACTATAAAGCTTCCCAGTTTTAATAAGTTTTTTTCCCTAATAAAAGTTGGTTTAGATTTGGCCCAGCTACTGCTTACTGTAGGTTGCAATGGTAGAACATTTGAATAACAATGAACCACAAGGGGTGGTAAAACTAACATACCTCTAGATGATGCTGTGTTTTCATTAAAATAAGAGTATTTTCACTCCTTAACTGATGATTTTCTTCCTGAAGTTTAATTATATTGTTTTTGGCTATTGCTAACTGGAAAGAAAAATAAGAAGAAAAAAAAAAAGAAAAGCAGCATGAGCACTTTTGTGGGTGGAAAGCAAGTAAAAGTGTCCTGAGGAATACAAGACTGAGGCATTCTCTGCTCTGTTCTCACAGTCTACCAAACATAAGTTTAATTGGTTTTGAAGAAAACATAAAGCTCTTGGGTTTAATAATGAGTGTTTTTCATGACATAACAACACACCTATTCAAGATACTTCAGTGTTTCAGGTCTGGTAAAGAATATGCTTTCTTTTCTTAGTTTCATTATGACTTAAAGACATTTGATTCCCTTCACTTACATATATACTTTTTTCTTCTATTTGGATTCAAATATATCCAGTTTTTTCTTTTTTGGGTATCTTAATATGTAATATTGACCCATATGATATAAGGAAAACCTCTCCCAGACAAAAATAAAACATATTGACAGAAGAGTAAACATTACAACTGGGCCCAGCCCTACAGTTTATACCTTAATGTCAAAATTAAGCTGATCAAATGATAGTTGGACTGAAGGCTTGCAAAGGAAGCTCAATCCTCTGAGAATTATCACTCAGGAAAACATGTTTTCCCTCTATCTGGGTACATTAATACCCAGAGTGATCTAGCTAATCCTTCCACAGCCAAATTTAGACATTTCAATTTTTCACGTCATTAACTGTTTCTCAGCTTGGATTAAAAAAAAAGACCAATGTGCTCTCTCTTAGAAAGCTAAAAATACTGGAATCTAGTCAAGCATTGAAGATGACCAGAACTACAGGCTATAGACACAAAACCAGAGCTAGGTAATATCAAACTGTATATAAGCATATGGTTAATAAGCAAGAAACAACCCTTTGGCCAAAGCAGAGAACACTAACAGAAATTACTTGGGGAACTACTTTGTCTCTTTGCTGCAACTGGTGTCATCCATTATGGACTAGTCAGCTGCAGAAAAATCAGACTGACAGCTGGCATTAAGAAAGGCTTCTCTTCTGGTTTTGCCCAAAGAGGGAAACTGCAATGTTCCACATGAATTATTTTACTGATGCTGCAGGCTACCTAGGCAAGCTGCCTTCAAATCCCTGCAGCTACTGCACCTCTCCTTAAAGGCAAAATCAAGGTATTGGAACATAGCATACAGAACTTCTGTAGATTAAAATAATGCAAGAATACTTCGAAAAATAAGTGAGAATATAATCTATTCTACATTACTGTAAGAAAATAATACCTCTTCAATCAGTTTAGTGTTTGATTTCTCCAGGGAATCAACTCTTGCATGCAGACTGCTCACTGTGCTACTAAAGGAGAAAAAGACATGACTCAATATTACATCAAAATTCATTCAACCAAATTCAAAAGCTTTAATTCAAGGTTCAATGATTAATGGTTAATTGCTCATTATTTGATGTTTTTCTAAATACAAGAAAATTAGATATCAAGAACACTGATATACTTTCCAACTCCCACTGTCACCCCTGTCACTTCAACTCGTGACTGGGTGTGACTTTCCCTCATCCTGACTGTACTGTACCCAAACATTTAATGAGTTTCCTTAAAAAACAGTTTACTATCTTCTTGGTTTTCTTTCCCCCATGTAATGAACCCATTTTCCTCCAACAAAAATGAAACTCCCTTTCTCCAAAACCCATTCCTTTCATAAAATAATTTTGTTTCTCCAAATATTTTTTGAGCGTTATTTTCAGGACACCCCTTTCTTGATGCTTCTAAACTTTGTTTATAAGCCTCATCAAAAATATATTCCCTTTTATTAGTTTGTGGTTTTTAACTTATCAAACTACATCCAGGCCTTCTCCATTACCTGCTTCTGCTCTAAGCACTTCACACACAGGAGAAAAAAACCCAAATCTATTCTGAAACACTCTTGACTTTTCCATGTATTTCTACTGTGGTGTCCTGAGAAGTTACCAGTTCATTAAGAATAGCAAGAAGAGGAGAAAAATGCATTTTAGGATGTGTGGAAAGGAACAGGTGTCCTGAAATACAATGAAGAGTTGTTGAAAAACTGGTTTTTAAATAGTTCCAAGTAATACCACACACAGTGGTGGACTAGGTTTGCTCCACATCCAGCAAAATAAGGGGGAAAGGCTAATATTCTGAAAACTGTTTCCAAAGGAACCACAACTTGCAATGTGTAAGTAGTTTACAGCAAGTAATGACCTCACTCAGTTTTGGTCCTACAAATTAAATATTACAAAAGGCAAAGAAACAAAACCACATGGATTCACCTAGAACACATAATTCCATTTGTTTGAAAAGCATTCAATAGAATGCAGTTAAAATCCAGATGAAGCTTTTCACTCCTGTGAAGTTATGAATCATGAGGACTTTGATCAGTTTTGGCCTGACATTCTTTGCTTCTTAGAATAAAGTTATTGACTATCAAAAACAAAAGCATGAAAACAGACTTCCTGAGACTCTCCACAAGAGTGCAACCTTTCCAACTTTGCTACATCCTCAGCCTAAACATGAAAATTTTGCACCCCTTTCTCTGAAGTACTTCAAAGTCATACTTACTTCAGTTGCCTATTTAGTTCTTCAACGTAATTCTTCTGGTCCAAAATTGCAGCAATCTGTATATTTCTGAAATAAACACATAATAAAATTTAACAAAGTGATGTACTGAGTTATAAACTGAAAATACACATATTGTATGCAAATGTCCATCTTAATTGTGCTTTGTAAAAATAAACTTTGACTCCACAAATTCAGTAAATCACTTGTTGTGACATGAGAAACAAAAAAACCCAATGCTTTAACTACAAACTATTTATCTACATGAAACATAAGAACATATCCAGTCTCAAAAGAAAAAGGAGGTTTATTTGTCATAACTGTGGTTCTTTGAAACACTGACTAAATCCCAAACTGAAAGCCTAAAAATTAGCAAGGTCCTTTTGATTGCCATCTCGTAATCCTCCAGTACTGTCCATCAGGTACAGAATGTTTTGTCAGGGGATGTTGCTAGAATAGATGTCAAAACATTCTTCCAGCTAACTCTTAACAAAAAAGAACTTAACATGGCATTTTTTTCTCAAGACAGTGAGATTACAAGACTTCCTCTTTAGGGAAAATAACTTATTTCTGCAAAGAACAGGGCACCAGTCAAGAAATCATTTGTTAACATGCAAAATCTCAGTTATTTGGCAAGGACGTACCTTTCCTTACCCCCAATGTCATCATCACTCTTTAAATACATAGAGAAATCAATCACTCCAACCTAGGAGAAATCAAAGGTACACAGTTATATCATATAAATAAATGATGTTGATATTCACAGTCTTGTCTATATATCATTACTAAAAGCTCAGTTACATCAGCTTCTTAAAGACTGGTCCAGTTTCAGTCAGAAGCTCAAAAACCAGAGCTGTAACATTTGAAACTTTCATTTTTCCAAGTGTAGTTTCCTATGTTTGTTAACAATGATGATACCTTTAAACAAAATTAACAATGTGCCATGTATCAAATCTCAAAGAAAAGAGGATTTCTTAGCTCTGACTGAGCTTAGCCAAGGACATATGGGAAGACTCTCATTCAGAGAATTACAGATACTACTCAACCCTACCACTGACTGAGCAGACTTGTGATAACATCTCTCCACACTAACAAAATTCACTGAAAAAAAAATAAAATCTTATGTATTGCATATACTTTACCTGTATTGACTTACTTGTGAATCTAGGTCTTCTCCCTTCACACACAGGTTAGCATCTATGACATTTAACCCAACTAATAGTCCAACAATAACTGCTCCTTCTTCCTCCATCATTAATGCATGATACTCATAAAACTCACTGTTAAAGAAAAAAAATGCATCTTATGGGTATATTCAATTATGAATTAACTATAAGCAACATCTAAATCTGAATTGTTTCTCTTATTTTAACCTTACTCCAACACACTTGCAAATGAACTGGGTATTACCATGCTTTGGTCCATAAGCATTTAAATGTGAGGGTGCATGTTTGCCTTGGAGGTCATTAAAAACAAGGATACTACCTTTGGCTCCAGAAATCTGAGCCACAAGCTGCTGGAAGGCTGGGAAATTTGGGAAGAAACTTTATTTTGCCTTTAAAGAAAGACCAATACACCACTAAGGAAAAGGTTCTTCCCTATACACTTGGTATTAGACACTTTTGAATAGGATACTGCAACAGATGGGTGTTTGGTGACACTGAGTCAGACAATTCTCAAGTTGTTAATAAACACTGGAGAACACAAAAGAAGAATGATAAGAAAATGACTTAGTGTGAAAAAGATCTGGACTTGAATAAAAACATGCTTGAACCCTCTATCACCAGGGCTGGAAAACTCAGCCCACAGGCCAGAAGCTACACTTGCTACCATAAGGATACATTAAAAAGTAGCAAATGGTGTATATATAGATATATATTTAAGGGAACTAAAGCTCTAAAAACACTTTATAAACCTATCTGCACAACTGTTTACCTGAGGAGATCTCTCTGAATGATTAAACAGCGAAGGTAGTCGGCCATTTTCTTCTGCATCAGCGCTAACCGCAGCCAGGCCCGGGCACGGCCCAGGGGTGTTCTGAAGGAAAGGGCACAAAAACAGTCCCAAATCAACAACCCACCAATTAATTCACTGTCTTAAACATCTTATCAGTCTGCTGGTAGAGCAGCTGGTATTTCTGAAAGGGGATTTTCAACTGTTAGTTGAGCAATGCAGCCTGGGAAGCCAGAAGGCCTGGGCGTTGACTTCCAAGATGTGGGATAACATTAGAAAGATTTTCATCAACTCAGCTGGGCCTGGGGAAGAACAGGAATAAAGAGAGAAAGCACAAAAGCCTGACAGTAAATTTAACAGCTTTGCTCAGAGTAAAAACATGGAACATTCCACACCCCGTTGTGTTCCAGCGAGCTCTGTTCTCACACAGTACATGGCTAACAGCACAGAAAGAATTTAAGAGTGGTGCTGTTTCCTTGTAAGTACCTTCTTCACCTGACAGTGCCTGTAAAAGCATCTTGCAAGTCCTGCTTCTAGCTGAACTCAAATGTCTGAAATGCTCCAGACTCCTTTTTTTCCACCTGCTTGTAAAGTCTATAGAGGGGCTGTGAGAAAAGCAACCAGAAGTCCATTGCAACTCATGAGTCAAGGTTGCCTTCCCAAGCCTGTTCTCTGGCTTTACACAACATGTACTCAATTCCAGCTTCAACTCATAACACTACTTTACAAATTCAGTGGTACCTTAGAAAGGCAATTCAAAAGAGATTAAAAAGTAGGTAACTGGCAAATATTAATTTCCAACAAATTAAGCCTGCACCTTTAAGATCCTCCTCTTCTAGTGCATGCACACTTTGAAGCAGTAAGCACATAAATGCAAAAAAAACCAAACCAAACCCAAAACAATACCAAAAAAGCAACCAACCCAAACCCCACATGCTATATCAGGATAGTGAGAATGTAACACATTTGGCAAAGAGTATCACTGCATTTGGCCTGATAAAATAGTAAATAAGAATTTATGTACCTTTGTACTTCATGTTAGGTCTACAGCTATAAACTACAACCCTTATGCTGCCATAAACCAGTCATAATGCAACCAAACACTTCTAGAATTCAATGTGAGGCCATTTAGAAAGCTAAAAACAAAAGCAGAGTGCAAAGGAAGGGGAGGAGGTCATAGTTCACAGGATAAGTTTACATTTGAGAAAGACCTTACATTTGAATCTGAAAAGCTGCCTAATTCTTTCCTCCTCAGCATGTTACCTTTTGTTTCTATACAGCCTTTGCTGACCAGACTAACAGTTCTAGACTGTGGAGTGATATACACACATGTTCCTTTTTGCACTGTTTCACCATTCAGAATACATTTATCCCAGAAATACCAGAAAAGTACTCAAAATATTTTTCTTTAATCACTTTTGTAGCTGTTTCATGCAGAACACAAAAAACTTGCAAGATTCCCCTGTGCCCTCCCCCAGCAGAGCTAGCACTAGCTGTTCAAAGCTTGATTAATGCCAAATAAAATCATGAGACACCTGTAGATTCTCAATCAGGTCTTTTTATTTTCTTGCTGTATTTTATCAACACTACTTACTTAAGGCCAGGCAAATCTCTGACACTTGCTGCTATTTCCTCAGCTTCTGGATATAATTTCTCCACAAGTTCCAGAGGACCCCAGATGGTTTTATTGTAACTTAGAAAAGATTTTCTTACTAGGAAGAGAAAAACTCAATTAATTTTAATTACTGGAGTAGTTTCCTTCAAAATAGCTGGTGTGACAAAAGGGTTAACTGCTGATTTTAAGATTTCCAGGTAAGTGCAATCTGGTCAGTCCACCAGTATCCAAAGCCATCTTACAAATTACTTTGTTGTGAACATACAATTGCTGCACTAGAAGAAAACAATACAGAAAGAATAAATAGCTAAAAATACAAGTTACATACATGCAGTTGTGGTAATCCCTGAACTTATTACAACAAATGGCATAGAAAAGAAAAAGCTGGCAAGGGCAGAAATATAAGTTGTGAAGCATTAACAATGACACTGTTCATTACAAAGGTGACAAATTATGTATTTTCTTCACTTCTTCAGGCAACATAACACACTGTGATTTTATGTCATCCAGAAAGGAAGAAAAGGG
The DNA here is from genome assembly GCA_013401355.1 of Ceyx cyanopectus. Taxonomy (NCBI): domain Eukaryota; kingdom Metazoa; phylum Chordata; class Aves; order Coraciiformes; family Alcedinidae; genus Ceyx; species Ceyx cyanopectus. The sequence continues at coordinate 57,644 of VYZU01072894.1, forward strand.
GCACTTTTGGAATGGGAAACATGCAGTTAGAGCAATCACCACACCTTTAAGGCCATGCTTCAGGCAGTGCTCCATGACAACAAAGAACTGCTGCAAAGGTGGGTAGTCAGAATCCAGAGTGCGGCCAAAGCTCAAAGCTGATTCAATAAGTCCTTTGATGCTCAATTTAGCCATGTTCAGTAAATTTGCTCTTTCTACAGCTGTAGGGTCCTTTACAGCTAAGACAATAAAGAAACAAAAAAAAAAGTTATGGTTGCAGCTTTCAGAAGCGACACAAAATGCTTCATGGCTGCCTTGTTCAAAGAAGCATTTATCAATCTAGATAACCTCAGAGGAATCATAAGTGCTACAAATCACTGCAGCTAATACCCTTATAGAGCTTGCATTGTTCTAAGAGATAACTGAAAAGAGCATGGCTGGAAATGTCAGTTCCAAGGTGCTGTGTTGTCTCAGTAACTGCAAATTAACACTGCTGTTCATGCAGGTATCTATTTGGTGTACTACAGCCTACCTACAGATATAATACCATCATTTTCTGCTGTAGTCTTCATTTCCCAGTGACAGGCTTTCCTTCTTAGGATGTACATAGTCTCAGCCAGGAAACCAGGAGCAGTATCAGGAAAATATGAGGGAAATTTCAGTATGCAACATGTATCTTGTAGAGCTACTAAATACTTTCTACACAGGAAAGCTAAAAGAACTACAGGTTTTGATCTAGCTTTAAAAATGGTTTTGGTAAACTTTACAGAATGTACACTGCAAAATTAAATCTAGCCAGTAAAAATCCTAGAGCTTTTAAAAATCATCTTACACTGGATAAGCTTGCTCTTCTTTGAGCTCCTGCAACAGAAACCAGAGTGTTCAGGAAATTCTGACTTTAATTTGTAATGAGTGGTTCAAACATTCAGGCCAACCTCTATTTTGCCAAATTGAAACAGTGCCATAACAACCCTCTGTTTATTCACCAGGATCAAAGTAACTTGGAAAGAAGAAAAATATGTTGATTATTTACTTACTATCTTCTGCTACTTGCAATTGAATCTAACAGATGAAGTAAAAAATAAACAATTGAAGAACACTTTTTTTAAAAAAGATACTGAACTGCAGGTATCAAAATATTTGTAGAGGTTGGTGTATGAGAAATATGAGCCTCTTCCTCTGTAAATCTGAGTACTGGTATACCACCTTATCTCTCTGGACATCAGAAAGCATAAAGAACTGTATACATTAAAATCAAAGTACCAAACCATTGTAACAGATGGATACTTCCCAGTTCCTTAAACAGCAATTAAATTGTTTCACTTCTTGAATATCACAGTTTTAGGTATTAGATGTTAAAACCTTAGAAAGTTACTTTCTAGTTTTCACCGTAAGTGCCTGTAATATATCAAATTATTCTATTATCATAAAACATAACCTATCTGTCTTCTAAAAAAAAAAAAAAGAAATGATGCAGCCAAGATAACCTCAAAACCTACTTTTACAGTCTTGACATTTATCAGTGCTTCAGTGGAAAACAGGCTGGTATTAGAAGACACAGCAGCCAGTTAGCAACCTTACTCTGGCTAGAATTTCCCCAGTTAGCAGCCACAGCTCACTGGTTTCACTGGTTTGTGCCCTGAATTCCTACCCACTCAGCCACCAGAAACTGAACCAACCCTACCAGGAGCAGCACCAGTGCTCCTGGCTGCCACAGATGGAGGCTCAAAACAACAAGAGCCTTTCTGTTGGTAAAGCTCACACCAGACATCCTGCTTTTTTATTATGCTTGCTATTGACAGTAATAAAGCTGAGTTTTATTGCAGGAAAAAGCCTTGTTTGATTCAGAGTTCACATGGACTGCTCTCCCATGCCATGGATTCAGTCTATTTCCCCAAAGGCATCTTACAAATTCCTTTCTCAACTAATCTCATTCTGACTTTTGCAGCTGATCCTTCCCAAGGACACACTTCTAATCTACTGTGCTCTTAATTACCAGCCCTCTTCCTTTGTCCTGAGACAAACACACTTGAGGTCTGTTTTAAAGTGTGGCTTACCTGCATATAGTTATTTTTTGTCACCTGCTCCTTAATTTAAAAAAAATCAAGACTTAGAATTTCCAACGGCATGTTTTCTAATATCTGTTGCTCAGGGATCGTATGGGGCTAGACTGTAGCTATGTGGAGCAAAAATGAGCTACGAAGGGCTCTGAAAGGCTCTCGTCACCCCAGCGCAGCAACCTCCCAAGGGACTATGTGCAGGTGACACTGATGTCGCCAGCTTCAGCACCGTCTGACAGAGCAAGGCTTAGCCCAACAGACAACATCCCTCTCCTGGTCTGGATGAGCGGCCAAACCCTTCCTCCGAATAATATTTGTGCAAAAAATCCCTCAAGCGCATTGTCACTAGAGCTACAGGCTGCACAAGGTGTCCCTGAGTCACGCTAGAGCTGACAGAAGTGTTTCCTTCCATACAGCATCCTCCGGCACGAACTCCTCGGCCTTCCCAGGCACGCTCCGAGCACCACCTGGGTCCGTGACCGAACGCACGTCGCGGCGACAGGGAGGGAGACCCGCCAGCGCCCGGGCCCCGGCTGACAGCCCGCGGCTCTGGAGGCCGCCGCCGGCCCGGCCCCGCCGCCCGCACCGCCCGAGGTCGCGTCGGGCCGCCCCCAGCTCCGCTCCCGCCGCGGCGCACGCTTTCTGGCCCCGCGGCCTGGCGCAGCCGCTAACCGTGGCGGGCTGAGGGGGCTGCCCCCTTCTCCCCCACCGCTGGACCCGGCCCCGCCGCAGCTCACCCATGGCTGGAGAGGAGGAGCCACCGCCTCGGCCTCTCCCTGCGAGCCCTGCGGCTCCGCCCGTCTCCCGCCGCTGCGTGGGCTGGGCCCGGCCCCTCTGCCCGCGCCCACTGGCGCCCCCAGGCGGCAGGAGGACCCGCGGCGCCCCGGCCCGGGGGCTTCTTTCCTATCGCTGGGGGTCTGCGAGGCTCCTGCTGAAGGGAGGCGGCACCGAGCTGCGGCCCCGGGAGAGGGGGGGAGCAAAGAGGGAGAGGCAGCCAAGGGACCCACGGCAGCCCTGACTGACCTCCAGCCCTAGGCAGAGATAAGCTTATCATCGCCATAAACTTAGTCACAAAAAGAGACACGAGAAGCACTAAACACATCACCCTCTAACATCTACTCCAGCTACTCACCCTACTAGCCCTGCATAACATGTCAGAACAAACACTAACAAGTCTAGCAAAAAACCAACTTTTATTTCAACACCACAAAAAGTTAGATGGGGGAAAGAAAAGTTGTGCTTGTAAGAAAATGGAGCGATCTCAGCTAAGTTTTTGACTCTCTCCAAGAGCCCTGAGATTAGAATAGCACCAGAAACACAAGAAATGCTGCAGGCCCTGCAGGTTGAAGTGGTGAAGCCCAAGCACTTGAGTGAGAGTTGGGATCTCAGTTCACTTCACTGAGGTTTGCTTAATAAACATTCTAAACCCTGCTCTTTCCCCTTCCTTAGGGACAAAGCTTGGGGACAAAGTCCTCAGGCCCCTGCAGAGATTTCACACAGCACAGCACAGGAGGGGGGAGTGGGGCCTGGGTCTGCCAGGAAGGAGGGGCTAAGGGCAAGGGAGCACAAAGATGGAACACAGAGCTCTGCTTAGAGCCATGATACCCACAGCCCAGCATGGCCCATGCATGTGTGTGTGTTCAGTTTAAATCATGTAAATTATGTATATGATGTCTTTATGCTTTGTACTGTACATCAACTGCTGCTGGTTAAGTTAACAGGGACTGGATTTCCAGTTTAGCCCTAGGACTCAATTCTGCAGAACTGAAATAAAGCAAATAACTCACCCCTGTGTGGCAACTGGCTTTGCACTCTTCTTTGGGCCAGGGGACTGGCAATGCCTCCAACTTATTTATTAACTTCTCAATTGCATCAGATAATTTCTGCACAAGTCCATTCGGAGTAAGAAAATAGATAAGCTAAAACTTAGACTTTTATACACATAGATCCCAGATATAGAAATAACATTTATATACAAGGACAAGTTACTCTGAAATAACTCCTGAAATAATATATTTTACCATTTTTTTCATCTTTTGAAAGGCCCAGAGCATGTACCCAGTTGAAGCATGTATTTTCACCTGAAAAAGGAGATGCTGTCAGCTATTCAAATTACTTTTGTACTGTTCAATATATTTCTATCATATAAAGCAAAGTATTAACAAAGTATAAACAGTTGTAACAAAGCCAACATCAAATTTTTATTATTCCAAACATTACAAAAGTTAGGGAGTAGATTAAAAGAGTGAAAACACCCACATTTAACACCTGGAAGTATGCTCACAAATACTTGACATCAATCCAAGAGAAAACAAATACTAATGATGCGGAAGGGAAAAAAAAATAAACTGATGCTTCCACCAGGGATCATGGAAAAAAATTTCTCAGCCAGTCTAGAGTATGAGGTAGTATAAACTAAACCAGATCTGTCAAGTAAAGGATATTTGGACATCTTGTCTTGTACATATGCTGTACAAAAAAAGAAAGAGAACTTGACTATGTCATCAAGCTGCATCACTAGTTTTATGTCTTGGAATTATATTTGAGACATGACTACAGAACACAAACTGAAACCAGAGTTGAACTACGACCTTCAGCTGGGCAGCATTTTATAAGAGGGAACTAAGTGAATCAACATCACTTTTCTCCCAGATGTACACAAAGACAGGAGATCAGAAAAGTCATCAAGGGATCTTCATCTGAGAGATTACATTGTGTATATAAATATAAAAGACTTCAGTATTTAAAAAACCAGAGGCACTTGAAAGAATGTGAGGCTTTGAAGATTGTTTTTTTCCCCAAACAGTACAACACAGCATCTTAACCAGGAATACTAATAAATGGAATTACTGTATTTAAGCTACATTTTCAAGTCTTTAAAACCAAAGTGAGGCCAGTAAACTATGACTTAAAGCAGCACAGGTTTACTCCCTACCTCTTCAAGTGTTTTCCAGTTAACTTATGCAAGGAACTGTTTATCAAGATAAAAGTGAAGACAAGTAGTTTTCCAGCATCTGAAGGAATGGAGTATTTCATATTTCTGGTTTGCTCTGAGTACACTGGTACTAAAATGACTGGCTTAATCAAGCTTAAAGAAAGAAATGTGTGTTATTGTACTGAAAGGAAACCTTCAAAATAATTGCATGTGGTTTCTGTGTTGGTTCCACTCAGATAAAACAGTGCTCATCAGCACTCATACCCCACTAACCAGTTATTTACATTAAGCAGCACCAGAAGAAAAATATACAAATTGCTGTAAAACTCTCCATCTTCACCATCATAAAATATTACAGTGGGGGAGGCTTTCATGAGCTCCTGCTGGAAGATTGAAGATGTAGCAAGTTAAGGAAGACATTTGTGAAAGCTGTATGCCAAACACACACAAAACCTGTTTGATATTTGGTATTTGCAAATAAAGCAGCCAACAAGGTCTTTCCTATTTAAAAGAGGAAAAAGAAACAGCCACAGCAAACCCTATCAATGCCAAAGCAAAAATTTAACAAGCCCTTGGAATGTGACACCATTTTCCATTCCAGCAATGTTTTTTATGAACCATTCTCTCACCAGATGTGTTTCAATGCATGGTATTGAGGAAAACAGTCACACTGACATTAAAATGCCAGGAAACTAGGATGATATATAAAAAAAAAAAAAAAGGCAAAAGCAGTGAACATTAAAAAAAAAATTAAAAAATCAGGTCACAAAACTAAAATAATTCTGTCGAAGTTGAATTGCAAATCTACATGAATTTATTTCTACTTTATAAGACACTGAAGGTTCTAGATCCATCTATTAGCTTGATCTCACATGTATTGTGACATAACTGGCACATTCTGGATTGTGTTGCCAATTAGTGCCACAAGCATCACCTAAATAATTGAAGAACTCCCCATCCTTCCACTCAAATCTGAAGAGGTCAACCTTACCTTTCCCCTTCCCCAGCACAGGGTGGAGAAAAAGGATATCATGTCCTCAGCCTGCAAGAGGCAGAGCAGCTTCTCCAAGGGCGGGTAGTGGCGGAGGAAGGGAGCACAGCCCACCATGATCAGCTTGTGCTTGGCTCTGGTGATGGCAACGTTCAGGCGTCGCCAGTCCTTCAGGAGGGCACCCAGCTGGCAAAGACATGCAATTGCTTTTGGTTTTCCTACTTAAATCTCACAAATTAATGCCTGATAGTGTTTTCCACTATAAAACAAAGGTACTTCCTATGATCAACTTACATTTTCATCGTTGCTGTTCCTCACAAAAGAAACTATGATGATGCTTTTGTCTCTTCCTTGGTATTTGTCTACTGTGTTGACTTCCACTCTGTTCTCCTTCAGTTTTGCCATCAAATCAGTAATTATTTTCAATTGATGCCTGTATGGTGATATAATGCCAATGTCTGAAGGTTTACAGCCAGCCTGAATGAAGGAGAAACAGAAGAAATTGGCACTGCAATTAGCTTGAGATACTCGTTCCTGTCAGAAGATCATTAAGGATTTATTTATTTTTTAATGTGCTGCAAGACATTGTCTCTACACTAAGTTGTCAATGGAATGCTAGGTATAACTGGTATTAACTAAAGAAAATAAAAAGTAACAGTTACTGCAAGCTCCAGTTACTGCAAGCTCCCAAAATCTTCTCCCCTCCTTCACAAGAAAGTTCACATCTCTTGAAAGAATTTGACATCCAGCTTTTTGGCATCCCAAATCCAACCAGTCAAGGGACAGGCAATGAATGCAAATCCTCAAACTCCTCACTATACTGATACATAAGCCTACCTTTAATATATCCTTGGGGTTATCCCTCAAATAATAACCCAATTAATATAGTCACTGTTACCACAGCAATGTAGAACTGATATATATAAAGCTGTCCCTCCAAATAATGTAATAAAGATACCTTAATAAATAAGGATGTGAGGAAGAGAACGAGTTTAGCTTCTGTCACATTAATTACACCACCTTTTTCTGCATATTCTGGTGCTGGGACCTTTAAAAAAAAAAAGTGGAAAATAATCACTCTTGCTGTATAGCATGGCATAAAATATTCTGATCCCTAACTCACTGTATCATGTGTTTATATAATAGTTGTTTTAATAGAAAAATTAAATGCTACGTTTTACAGACTATAAAAGAGCCTATACTGTAACCTCAGAATACTGCATTTGCAAAACAAGTTGAAACAGTGAGTTTCTAGTACTAGCAAGTCACCCTAAACTGCCAAAGCTGGTCATCTGACTTCACAGTTCACATGATATAGATAATATTAAATAAAAAGCACATTTCCTAGTCTGAAAAGGTAAAACAGCAAAATATTATACATGGGACTTTTGTCTTAAGACTTTACACACAACGTTTAAGATGAATTTTCCTCATTTTCACAGCAGAAAACATTTTCCTTTTTTGAATATCTGAAAGCCTACATTTAAAAGCTACAGGAAAAACTATCCAAATTGGTCATATTAAGTTTAACTAGCAAATTTAAAAGATGTATTCAATGAAATTACCATTTAAGTATCAACTCCCTTTCCCTGCATCACATGTGAATGAGACCAGAAAACCAGGAACGAGTGTAAGTTTTTGTCATTTCAGTATCACAAGGTAACATCCTCTTGGCTTTGCCTTCTTTCTCCAAGTGTAATTAGCATCATTAGTAATGAAGGTGACCCTGACATTATCCTTCTAGTAAACTGGCATGAAGCTAAGGAATTTGGGTCAAGTTACAAACCTCTTCATTTAAGAACAGTCTATAATTGAGCATACATTAAATTGGCCTCTGCTTTCCAGCTCTGGATTCCATGTACTACCTTATTCACTGCTTTATCCATTCCACTGCTTGCCTCTGCTCCTAGTGACATAGATCAACTTCATTTCCTTAGATGCCACTTGGTTCATTTTGCCTTCTGAATTTTTATGACAGCATTGCCTCTTAAAATGGAAGGTGGTATAGTCTGACTTAAAGCAACACTCTCACAACCCTGTTAATCAGGTGAATAACCTGATAACTATTCCAGGTTAAGTGGTCTCTGGTACAATATGCACCAAAAGTTTCCCAAATCCAGGAATTCAACTGACTGGGTAGCTCATTAAGTGTAATCTATGTTCAATGGCTAAAGCACAGCAAATCATAGAGATTGATAGGCCCAAATGCAACACTACTGCTACTCTACAGTCTTCAAGGCATCACATATATATTTAAATTATAGGCTACTGCACCAGCAAGTTTTTATTAAGATTCCAGCCACATGCAAAAAAAAGAAGGGTTTATACATGTTTTCAGTATATTGCATAAATTACAGAAGCAGGAAGTATTTTCCTTCATATCAGAAGATCCCACTGCCTTTTCTACAACAGTTCATCCATAGCTTGTGTCTCAACAGCCACACAGCCAACTTTTTTTTTACACTGACATCACACACAATCTGTCATTATCACCTGTCATACCACAACTGAATTTAAAACTCTGTTACAGCCATGCTGGGGGTTTTTTTTCTCCTTTTAAATTAATTGTTCTGAAAACATCCCACTTAAGGTGACTCCAAACTTGCACATACTCCAGTGTTCTTTAAGCAGAAAGTGCTGTTTTAATGAGCAGTTGGTTTCTATCCACACTATCATTAACATAGCCAAAAACTACACAAGAACTATTGGAAGGGAAGAAAGTCTCAAAGTCTGTCATGCTTGTAACACATGCACATTTGTATTTATTATGTTAGCATAGCACACCAAAGAAAACCCAACAAAAATCACCTTTGGCCTAGAATTCCTCAGAAAACTGGTATTAAATCAAGGATATAGTTTTTCAGCATTCAGTGTCAGAGGAAGTGCAGACTGACACAGGGTTTGGCAGAAAAGGAACAAACAGATTGCTGATCACTGGCACAAATAGGTCACATTTTTCAAAAGAAAAAAGCTTCTATTGTTTTCTGTTTATTCAAGTAAGCACAATAAATGCAAGTTTCCTGGTGGTGCCATGATATCTTATCCTCTCCTTCCTCCACTTGTGTATCCCCCCAAGTATAATCTTCAGTTAGATTATGACCAACAGTATATAGGGAAAACTACACTAAAAAAAAAAGATAAATAATAAAAAAAACAAAGTAAATGCTATTTTTCTTTGTGTGTCCCCTCTCCCTTTTGTTCCTTCCCCCCATGACTACAACAATACATGGAGTTTTGAAAGGAAGTCCAAAAAGGGACATTTTATAGCCAAATGTCTCAACAACACCAAGAGTATTTTGGCAACTGATGGCAACTGATGGCAACATTTCCTGATGGTGTTAGAAACAGAACAGCTGTCATACTCAATATGGGCTTTCTAGGGAAGACAAAGATGAAAATGGAAAAGCAGCTCTGGCTTTCACATGACCAATTTTGGTATGATTAATAGATGAACAGTGCATCAGCCAATTTCCTATTGGAACAAACCTCTCCCCTGGCACCAGCTGTCTGCTTTGCTGTGAAAGGAACAGCCAGAGGCAATCCTGGAAAAAGTCTCCCTGTTTTATTAGAAGTCTCTAAATCTCTGAACTGAACAGTGGGTTTCTTGTTAGCTCCTTGAAGAGATTCTATCAGATCTGTTATTAAAAAAAGTGAACCCTATGGAATGTCCTGGACAGCACAGAAGCTCTTTTCTTTCCAGGGTCAGCATTAAAAAAAAATAAAAAATCAGTGGATACAGTTATTGGCAAAACACAGTATTAATAGGAATAAACATAAAACCTGCTAGATAGGAATATAGACTCAAATCTTAATAATCCAGTCACCAACTACAGTGACAGCAATACAAGAGACCACAAATACGTAGTAATTAATCCACATGCATTTAAAATCTTCATTTTACCTAGAATTAAGTATCTTAATGTAATTCTTACCCACTCTAAGAGTTCTCTTTCTGGCAAAAAAATTGAGTCTCTTTGAGGAAACACCTCAACCAACACACTCCTCCCTCACACCAGCATATAGAATGTCTGCACAATTTGAAGAATCACAATTCTTCCTGCCACTAGCACAAACTGCCACTGCTGCCCCTCAGTTGCTGGAAATGAGGTCATTCTGTGGTTGCAAGGGCATGCAATATGGTTCCATACTTGGAGCTACACTGTACATAAGAACAAACTTTACAGTACAGTCAGTATTTCCTGAAATGTGTGAATTCAAGCTCTCAGCTGCTCTTAGATGCAATGTTTGCAGCTACACCAACAACGTTTTGCATGTTACACATTTGGCATCTAACTAGAAAATTATTTTTTCAAGGTACATTATTACCCTGAGTAAGTTGTGTGAAGTTCTACCTGCTGACTGCATTGAGAACATGCATCAAAAGTAAAATTTTGAAACATAAACTTTACCTTCTCTGTGTTCAGAAAACACACAGGTGTGTCTGGATCAAGGACTTCTTTCAGCCATGTTTTTGAAACATCTGTAAGCTCCAGTTTCAGTTTTTTTAAGTTGGGCAAGGTAACAGTGGCCTTTGACACCTTCTCTGAGCCACATTCCAGTTTTCCTTCATATGTTAACATGTTACTTAGTGACATAATTTTTCTAAAGATTGGGAAAAAAATATATATATCTTAAATCTGGCAGTTTCAATCCCACATTTTAACTTCTAAGAAATAAATAAAAGCTTAAAATACCTATTCATTCTGTATTGCACAGTTAATTGGACAACAGCATTTTGGTTTTTTTCCAGCCTTTTAAATAGACTTTCACTCATGCCAAGATCTCTGTTACAGGAGAACAAAACAAAACATAAAACTCATAAATGAGTCAAAGTAATGGAAGAATCTCCCCAGAATTCCTGTTACTAATAACTGTTCAGCAGCATTTTATCTTACCTTGCTTCTTCATTCAGTACAAGTGGAGGCAGCTGCTGATGATCCCCTACCAGCACAAACCTTTTGGAGCAGAATAATGGTCCCAGACAGACAAGTTGGCTTATTTGGGAAGCTTCATCAACTATACAGAAATCAAATTGCTTCTGAACAAAGATGGGGTGATTTACTCCCATGCAAGATGTTGCTACCACTGGCTGAAAATTGAAACACACTTTAAGGATAGGATACAACTTGCAACCTTCAGCATTGTTATTTTCCAGGTTAAATGAAAAAAGTATTACCCATTAAAATATAAAATCATTAATCCTTAAAATGAGATCAGCACACCTTAAATACATATTGGCCTCATGCTCTTGCATTGATTGCAGGTGACAAACAAGAACCTGCTTTAGAGCAGACTAGCAACTAACTTGTCCTGTCACATACATGTTCAGAGTGCTGTCAGGTTCTATAAGGGTACAATTCAGGCAGCATGCTAAACTGTAGAAAAACATGCTTTTGGATTTTTAATTGCAAAGAGAAAATAAAACAATAGCAGTGCAGTTCTTCCTTCTGCTGAGCTTCCACTGCAATCTGAAATGACTAAAATATGAAAGATTAAGTCATTTCTGTTATGACTTGAATCATTCCCCTGCAATGTCTATCCAAAGAAAGTCAATGGCAGCTTTGCAAAATTCAATTGCCATGAACCTTCATTCTTACAGCTAATCTAAAACTCCACTGACTCAGTTTCCCCAGCTCCCATTATGGTTTGCATTAACTTTCACAGAGGCAGAACTAATCCTTCAATGCAAGAGTAGTGTTTGGGCAGGTCAGCTCCACAGCACACTACACACTTCTCTTCCACATCTGCTGATGGTACAAGTGTCACCACAAGCACAAGTGGGAGAGAAAAAGGGACAAACAGCAGCAATATCTGAATAAACATATCAGCTGCTGCAGCTTCCTCTAACTGCCCCCCACACAACATCTCAGATAAAAGACTGGAGTCTTTGGGACTAATCAGGGATAAGTTGCTTTCTGTGGACACAAACAGTCCTTTTCAACTTGCAGATTGCTAATTATTAATATTTGCTATAAAGAAAGTGAAGTGATGTAGAGATCAAGTATCTTTTTCAGCTCAGACTTCTTACAGCACTAAGAGGTGCCCTTAGGATGGATTCCCTCTCTGCAGCATCTGAACAACTAGAATACTAATTGAACTTTCCTTAACTTGCAGGGCTAGCAAAAACCACTTTCTCTTACCTGGCTGTTATAGATCTCTTCCAAATCTGTTACAGATTTAATTGATTTGGACCTGCAAATTTCTTCTTCTGTAAATTTCTGTATGTCTGGATGAACCTTCTGAGCTCGACCCAAGCGTAAGAAGCCAACTTTGAATTTGGCCAGCTTGAGCAGGACATTGTCTACAGCAGTGTGTGTAAAGCTAGTCAGAAGAACACTGAAGCCACATGCAGAAAGAATTCTCACCTAATGAGTAGCAAAGAGAAAGAAAAACATTATTAGTTCATATACAGGAGTCATCAATCCCATCTTTAGGTAAAAAAGCCAGAAGAGGTTTTAGAGCCAATAGCAAGATAAAAATAACTCTCCAGCCTCCTCTTTCACCACAAGTTGCTGACAACTGGAAATGAGATGACACTTCTCTTTGAGGAAGAACTCCCTCAGCCCACTGCCTGAATCCAGCATACTCCTAGAGTCCATTCCTGGGGCAAGAGGAGGCTGCCAGCATCTTTTCCAACTAGAGGAGATGCTGGCAGGCTTCACACAGCTTCTGCATCATGGTCTATACAAGTTAGAGTGAACAAATAACTGACTTCCCCAGGACATCCTCTTTTTGACCCATAACTTGAGATTTGAGGACTTGCTGACATTTGGGTCCAGACAATATTAACACCAAAAGTGTTACAGCAGGTATTATGTATCACACTTCAATCTCCTCCCTACACAATCAAAAGAGAACCCTACTCCACAAAATACATTTTTAGTTCCACCAAATATAAGTTCTTCAGTAAAAAGAGATGTTTTCTTCTTTGAGATTATATAGATACCAGTAGCTTGTAATGACGATGTTTTGGATAGTATGCTTTAAACAGAGTTTATTTAATGCTTTCCTCCAAGTATGATGAAAGAAAAAATAAAACAAAATCAAAGTACATGATCTTACTAGAGCACATATTGTAGTAGTTTTTCCTGTTCCAGGCATACCCACAATAAGGGTGTAGTCTTTTGAAAGAAGCACTTGTTTCATTGCTTGTTTCTGAGGCTTATTTAAACCTATAAGGAGAAAGATTTCAATGAAACGTCTCCACTTCATAATCATTGTAGCAGTCACTAAGTTAATAAAACAAAGCTATGATTTCTTCCTCCTCTAGACTCCTTAAAAACCCTGAACAGAGTAAGTCTGTAGGTTCTAATGTAATAATATTCAACATAATGCACAAGACATCTGGTACAAGGTCTGCACTACAGTCCTAAAATAAATCAAAGACATTTTTCTTTAGATGTTTTATGTCTTTTTCCAATATACAGCTCCATATAATATTATATATGAGCATTTCTATTTTATCACACATTCAAACATATAGCTCACAGCAAAAGGAGCCCAGTGGCACATATAGCATCACCCTGTTTAAAAGAAACATGACATCAGAGCTGCTCTTCCCCAGTCTGATGCAACTAAGCAGCATGTTCCATCTATTTGGACTAGGCAAAGCTCAAGGAAAAAAAGTCTTCAGAAGACTTGCAAGGTAAGAGAACTTGTTTTAAACTTTGAAGCAGAAAACTATCACCAGAACCCAAAGTAGGAAAAAAAACCCTTATATTTCATGTGTAAATGCTCTGGCCATAGAAGACATGCTACTAAACTGAAGATTTTTGGGAAAGCCACTTCATACCCTTTAAAATATTTGCAACAGTTTCCTTGGCTTCTGGAGGAAGGACTGAGCTCAGATGCTGAATAAAACGGGGTTTGTGGAAGTCAATTATTAAGTTACGGAGCCTTTCACTGTGGATAAAAAATAAATAAATGTTACCAGATGAGAAACTTGATCTGAAAATATTAGTTGTGAAATATTTATTTCAGTAAGTGCAAATATGATCACAGTGTGAAGATTTTAATTTGATTTCTCATACCTGACTGGGCAATCTTTCATCAGTTTAGAAAGGTTTTCAAAAGGGACTCCTACACCAAAATCTCCTTCTTCATGATCCAACCTAAATATGGTGTTCTTGGGGAGCTTGGACAAATTCCTGAAGGATGACAGTAGCATGGAGAAAATAATCCTGTTTACAAGCAGCATCTTGATGATTAAAGTCTTATTGCTAAGTACTAAATAGTTCTAATATCTTTCAGAGGTCCAAGGGTGAAGCAATAAGTAGAAAAAAACATACTATTAACTGATCTAAATAAAACTGGATCAGAACCCAATTTAAAGACAATAGTAACAACAATCACTGCATCCATACAGTCTCCTGCAGGGGACATAAGTAGATGAGGTTTTTAAGCATACTTTTATCCAAACAACCTGGACAGACATATACACTGACCAAATATTGACATTTTCAGTCAAGATAAGAGAATTCCTGAAGGACACTTCCCAAGCCCAGCAAGTCTGAACATGTCAGAGCTTTTTGGACAACTAGAAGTCCCCCTCCTGAAGCCAGTATCATGGTGTCTTCTAACAGGTATTTCTCATTTTGTTTATTACCTGCCCAACAAACAGGAGACTTTTGTCACACTGACTTCTCTAACATAGCCAGTAGCCAAACCAAGTAAACCATTTTCCTCTCCACTCACAACCACTCGATCACCAGCCAATAGGTTTGTTCCAGGTATGGCACCATTTCTACGTTGGAAAATATGTAGATGCTGTCCCTCAGAAATTTCCTGCACTTCACCAACTCTGATCATGCTTCCAACACAATCTCCAGCCTTCTCTCTGAAAAGAGTAGGAAAATAACTATCTTTTAATATTATGATCATATCAGTAAGAGAAATTTTAAAATAAAACAAAAACACCCAAAAACACCACATCCACAACACACTAAAAAAAAAAAAAACCAACAAAAAAACCCAAACAACACACAAGCCACCAAGACACAAACCAAAACATTTCACTTCTACAGATGCTGGACTAGGTGATGTATAAGAATGTGGTACTTGAGCCAACAAGAGCCCTTTGTCTGCCTTTATCCATAGCCATGCATCCAAGTGTGCTCCAGAACACATCCCTGTTTGCCAAGCCAAGCCTCAGGAAGCCAGTGCAGTGTGCTGGGCTCAGTCAGCACCCAGCCTTGGCCCCCAGGCACACCAACAGATCAGAATTACACCATATTTGCTTCTGCAGGCTGAAGTTCCAGTTTGCTGCTTTCTCTGTGCAACTTAAAAAAAACCCAAAACAACAAACCAAAACCAACCACATACAAGTGGCCTATTTGATTATTCCTATTCTAGTTTTCCTTGCAGTGAAAACAGAAGTTGCCAATGACCTATTTCCAGTTATGGGGGAAGTGCCATTGATACAAGGCTAGAAGTGACATTTTACCTTTCCACAGAAGGGATCATCCATATATTTTTATACCCCTTTCTGCTCTCCCCACTTTGCAGCTCCAAGGTTAACATTAGATACCACAGGCTGAAGTACTCTAAGTGGGAGGGTTTCAGGTGCTGGGTCTCTCTTTCAATAACAGGTACCATAGCAGGAGGAAAAGACACACCGGCTATTTTTTCTTCCACAGCTCTATGAGTAGAAACAAACACAAGAAACCGTCAATTTGTACCTTTTTTCTTGCAAGTGTATATGTACATAATGCCAATCTAAATACATACTGTATCATATCAGATAACCTATCAACACTAAAAGTTGAGTCTGAATCCTTTGTTTAAGAGAACTCTCTCATATTAGTAACTTGACATCTCTACAATTTCAAATTAAGGACAATAAATTAGTCAGAGAACAATTACAGACATTTCAAAGTTAATATTGTACATATTTAGGCAAGGGATCATTTATTCCTTTTTTCTGATATAAATTGAGACTATACTGAGATTTAGCAAAGTTAATACACAAACAGACTTCAAGTCAATGTAACTAATAACTAAATATCAATAGATATTATATCCAGCCACTTATTTAAAATGCAACCAAAGAAAAAAGTTATTTCAGAAGAGCTACCCAATTAGTAATAATCCTTTTGCTGCATCAATTGAATATTAGAAGTAATATTTTACAACACCTAGTTTACAAAAATCATATCACGTATTCCCAAAAAGCTACTTCCCCAACATACAGTTTTAACACTAAAATTTTGAAAAACTATCAGGCATTTTATTTTACACAATATTATCTGAAAAACTCTCCTTCATTTGATCCCTTCAGTATATTATTTTGGTTCTAGCTTTTATGTAGCATATGGACAAGACTGAAGCTTATAACAGTTTTTAAAGCAATTCAATAACTTTGTGAACATGTATGAAATATCTGCTCATGACTTCTGTTGAACAGGAGATGCAATAGCACTTCAGCAGAGTAATAGAGAAGTATCATTACTTGTGTGGTACCCTACAGGGAAACAATCTTCTACAGGGTCACAGTAAAGAGCCATAATTCAGCTCCAAAAGACTGGAGTTTTAAGAATGTAGCTTAAAAAAAAACACAAACCATAATTATTAACTTGATAATAAGAGAAATCTGTCATCATTGAGTATTTTGTCAAGATTTATCTGCAAGACAATATGGGAAGGTGTCCCTGAGCACACTACAGCTCAGGGAGATCAGGGACTTGCACTATGGAAGCTTCAGTGAGGTCTGTGGAACATTCTTTAGGGATGCAAGAATACCAAATAAAGAAATGAGAAACTGTAAATCACAAAAATTAAGTCACATTATCAAAAGCTACAATTATTTTAAAACACAAGTCAAAAATCTTTTTCTTTTTACCTGCTGTATAGAAAGCAATTGTGCATTTGGGAGCAATATTTACAGGCTTGACTGTCATCAACTACAGGAGGCAAAGCAGCAAGCTGTGAAAGCTGTTTTCCCATGGCAGGTTTATCTGTACTGTGCATTAAGTAGAAGGCCACATGGTTTCTTAATTTCATTAATTCTGTCAAGAAAAGAACAAACGAAGCTGATGGGCTGTGGTTTGTTTGTAATAATCTCTAACTCAAGAGTAACTAGCCATCAACTTTAAGTCAGCTAAGAAGTATATCCATATAGCAAAGTCCTGGTGCAGTACTAATAAAATAATTAGGCTTTTAACATTAGCTTACTGGAAATAATGTTATAGCAAGTGATACATCCCTAAGTACAGATATGATCATAAGAGAAAGCCTTATAGCTGTTTCTAAACAATCATTCCATTGTAATTAAGATCATTATGTTTTCTGGGGAGGGGGGGGAACAGCTTTACCTCTTCTGTCCATATGAGCCCCAGAAACAGGGTACATAGTACCACTTTTAAGATAAAGAAGAAATCCAGCTTCAGGATCTACTCTCCGTTCCAAATTCATTAGTGTATACAGAATAACCTGCAAACATCAGACATTTATTACTGTTAATTAAAACCAAAGTACACCAAAATTATGGAAAAACTAAATACAACTTATGTGGTTAAGCAGCCACTACTATCACAAGTAATCTAGAAGCCCCAAGTAGTAAGCACCTAATCAAGGCTTTCAACTAAAAGGCATCTTCCTTATCAAAAGCTGGTAACAAGGCTACTACCTCTGGAACAGTCCAGCTCTCTGGAAAGATGTACAACACTCATTCCTGAAGCAGTTGGCCTCAACCTGATATTTAAATGCATTAAAAAGAGACTAAAGATCAGGTATCTCAGGATGAAAAACTGTCAATGTGTTTGAACGCAGTATGTATGCACTTCTCCCTCCTCAGTTCCCTTGCACATTATAACAGCAGTTTTGGGAATGCCAGGAATTATAACACAGTGTTTCACATAAAATAGATCATCTAATTAAATCTACAGTCACTGACAGTGAAAAGAGACATTTGGGTTTTGTACCTGACTTCTGTGCTCTATGGAGTTGGATTCCTTGCCAGACTTGAGCTCCAAAGGCATTACCCTAGACTGAACTGCAGCCTGGCGATGGATTTTCACCCTGGCTGTAACGTCGATCTTGCCCTTCAACCCAAACCTGGGAGACCAGATATTCTCTTCAATGTCCAAGATATCTACAATCTCAATCTTAGAGGAGATATCTTGTCTTTTTTCATCACTTGGTCTAGGAATAAAATCAAGTCAGACTGTAACCATTTCCCTTGATTCTTAATATTTATTAATGTGTTGTAATTAAATGTCTCTGCATTATAGGTGCTCTTCAAGCACTAACATTAGATATAAAAATGCATTGAGTCTCAGTCAAACTATCTTCCAATTAACAGAAGAAGCATCATAACAAAGTTACTTCCAATTGCACATAGACATTTAGTTTTGCTACTCATCCAAATTCCAAAGTTAAAAAAAAAAAAAAAATTAACTGTTTTAAATACTTTTTGGTCTTTTTCTGAATAACTACATCCTAAACATTTCTTCAAACATGTAGTGATATACACTGGAGGGTAGCATACAGATTTTACTCAGACTTGCTGCCATTTCACTGCAACTCTAACACCCTGTGGCTACCACAATTAAGAGCAAGAAGCCAGAGACAAGAAAAAGCTCAGCAGTAGTTGAATAAAATCACCATTTTACTGATAAACTGTTCTCTTAGAGAATTACACCTAATGAATAGCTTCACATTGGGATTTGTAATCTTCCACATATCTACACTCATTTATAGCTTAGCCAGTAGATCAAATATGTTTGCTTTTCTAATTACTAACATTTCTATTTGTACGACTTTGTTTACAAGTTTAGCTGGACTGTTTTCCCCACTGCTCACAAAGGCAGCTAAACATGCAGCTCAGGATCAGCTGTTTGGGCAGTGAGGCCATGAATTAGCTCCTTATCACTGAACAGATTTGCATAAAAAAGTGTTCTAAAAATTAAAAGTGAAGCAAACATGACATACAACAGAGCAGTTTTAACTTTTAATTCTGGTTTCTTACAGTTTTAGTTGCATTTTATTTTGGTTAGCTGGATTGTGGATGAAGTCTTCTGCCCATTTAAAAAACAATGGCAAATATCCTTGCACTTCCTGCATGATCTCTGCTTGTTTCAGATTTAAATGATACCTAAAAAACAAAGCCATGCACATTAAGGAGACAACTATTAGATTTTGCTACTGCTACCAACAAGACTCTGCTTCAAGTAACTGCAAGATTAATGGCAATAGCTGTCAAGTTTTATTAACAACCTCAAATTCTAGAGTGACAGATTCATTCAGATACAACTCAATCGATTAACTCATTAACTGACCATCCATTACAAGAGTCAGAATATATTTATTTCTGATGTCAATTTTGAAGGACAGATTTAGCACAATAAAACCAACAGCACAGCAGATGTGATGAAGCAAAACTAATAGATTGCAAGAAAGGAGCACCAGACTCACTCATTTTTAAATGTCTATTCCTGTGCTTTATGCAAAACTGAGAACTCCTGAAAAATAAATAAATTCAATGACCATTTGCTTTTTTTTCTGAATACTCTGATCTGCTACTTGCTCTTCACATACATTTTGCCCAGGTTGAGACCATTGTAATTGGAAAGGAACCATGATCCTCTATGGGTGCTACAGATGCACAAGAAAGCAGAAATGTCAAACACAATCTAGTCTTATGGCATCAGGTAATTCAGTGCTGGCATTCACTGGAAACCACATCATTCTTCTCCAGTAACAGAGAAATACAAGTGGGTTTTTGTACACAAAGTCCATACAAGTGCAAATGATCACACCCAGCAGACTCGGGCAACTTACTTGTTAAATTACAAACCCCCATATACAGTTACTCTAGAACCATAGTTCAAATTATAGGAGTAGCTCAGCAGGGAAGGCAAATTAAATTACCTTATGAAATAGGGAATTCTCTTCCTAAGAAAATAACCAAGCAAGGTCATTTGGCAGAACATTGCCCCAGGACTAGCACTATATTTTTCAACTAGAACTTGATCTGCTAGCTCACCCATTCCTACTCTATCTTCCAAACACAAGACACCTACAACACTACTTACATATCTTTGAGATATTTTTGTCCATACACAATTTTATTTGCTAGTTGTTCTACTTTTTCTTGTGCCAACTTGTTGGTTACTGACTGCTGGAAAATTTCATGAAGAATTGTGCCAAGGAGTGTTTGGTGGGAACCAGATTCTGAGCCCTGCAACAGATGTCAGAAAACAAACATCGCTGGACATTTACACTCACTTCATGCCAACTTCTCTGTAACATTTCTGGGTTTTACTTGCTGCACATGATAATCTGCTCTTATTTAAGTGAAGGATCAGAGCTTCCACCCCACTCATCTATTTCAACCTGTGAAAACAGCCAAACTGAAATGGATCTCTACTATTTTATATCACTTTTATTCCAACCCTAGTAATGTTAGGATGCAATCCTTATATGATTGACAGGTGAGAAAAATTCAGAGATTAAAAGCAATCTTGAGCAAGTTTTTTCTGTGGACAGTATTAACAGCAGTATTCCCTAATCCAAATACCTTGACAATCTTAGATATTTTTTTAATGAAGTGGTTTCCTGTTTGTTACCAACTCTGACAGAATTATTCCAAGGATCACCTTGGAGAAATCCATCCAACCATCACCTGGACTGGTCTCTGTAGACTCATAAAAGCTGAAAGCAGTAGTAAGTTATGACTTCTGCATGAATCAACACCACACTGAAATCTAACCACTGTGATTAAGTGCTTACTGGAATCTCTTACAGACCTGGCACTCATGGGTTGCACTCACAACTGGTGAGTAGTGTGGTCCAAAAGGCAGGGCCCTCTGTCTTATCCCTTCCAAATTATTATCTTATTCCCCTTACTCCTTTAATGAAAGGCTGACACCACAGTCCTAATCACTTGGTTTCAGTCACAAGCTCCCAGCCAGATTGTTTACAGGCATTATGATGCCCTTGCCCATTTGGATTTATGTACCTACTGCATCTGGCATTTCTCAGTTGAAAATGGTAGCCATTAAATCTCTGCCATCCATTCATCAGCAAGGACACGACCACAAAAAGCTTTTCCTCTTTACAAGTTCCAGCAGCTGTATTTAGCATCCAGAGTTAGTCCACAGCAATTAAGTGAATTGACTAGTTTTTTTTTCCCAGATTTTGACTTGTCAAGCATGTGAAAACATAACCACACTTGACCAAGAGCACATTCCTCAGAGGATTCATATCTATATAAAATGTGGCAACAGATTACCACAGAACGTTGCTCAAATTTTAGGTGGGAAGACTACTTCTCTGCCCCCTTACCTGTATTAAGAATACAGGATGATTTCAGCCACGACTGTCAACAAACATTAGAAAATCAACCAGGGACAGTTCCCATTCTAAGTTATTCCCTGTTTTAAACATTATGAATAGCTAATAATCAGAGTTTGCAAACCAGCATCTCAGCCAGTTTTAATATTGCACTAAATCACTAGTCTCAGTGGAACCACAGCCCCTTAACAGGCTTGATGCCCTAGAATAAGCACTTACCCTAAACCTCTCACTCAGCACTGCTCTCCTCATACAGCGAATACTGTTGGATATTGTGGTGCCAGAAAGCAGCAGATCTGGGTAAAGAACCAGGTATCCAGACTGTTCATTTATGAGCCAGGTACCAGAAGTACACTCCCCTTCTAAATGAATGATGTCTCCTGGAACAACTGGAACAGACTCCCTGTAATGTAACACATTTGAACAACCATTTGCAAGCTATAGACACAATATATTAGAAATGATACATTAATAGATCAGATTCAACCAACTTGGAAACAGGTTATAGTGATTCTTTACAAAGTTAACCTAAATACATTCTAAAAGTGAATAAAGGATTTTTTACTTAAACTTTGTTGAAAAAAACTTACTTGAAAAAACTTCTGCAGTAGAGCTCAAGCTAAGACAGTTTTAACAGACTGTAGAAAATTCAACATTTGACAGGTACAACCTTGTGCATTTCTATGTATTATGACAGTACAATACTTAAAACACTTCTAATTGTTGCAAGACAACACTTAAACAAAACAGCCTGATTAGAGCTTATTGTCTTGCTGTTTGTTAGTACAAAGACAAATTAAAACCTTTAGGTAGCAATATTCAGTCAAGGCAAGTTGTATATCAGTTCCCTCAAAATTAGTATCTATTAATATAATCTACAGAGCTGGGTGAAGGTGAACTTCATGGAATTCAATAAGTACAAGTACAGTGTCCTGCATCTGAGGAGGAAGAACATCAGGCACCAGTATAGATGAGGGGTCCTCTTGCTGGAAAGCAGCTCGATGGAGAAAGGCCTTGGAATCCTGAGAGATAGCAAGTCAACCATGGCGCAGCAACGCCCCCTTGTGGCCAGAAAGGCCAATGGCATCCTGGGGTGCACTAAGAAAACTGTGTCCAGCAGGTGTAGGGAGGTTCTCCTCCCTCTCTACTCTGCCCTGGTGAGACCATAGCTGGAATACTGTGTCCAGTTGGGGGCCCCCCAATTTAAAAGAGACAGGGATCTACTGGAAAGAGTCCAACGGAGGCTACAAGGATGATGAAGGGCAAATCTCTGTTCAGTCGTGTCCTGTGATAGGACAAGGAATAATGAGTACAAGCTGGAACACAGAGGTTCCACCTCAACATGAGGAAAAACTGCTGTACTGTGAGGGTGACAGAGCCTGGAACAGGCTGCCCAGAGAGGCTGTGGAGTCTCTAGACACTTTCAAAACCCATCTGGATCTGTTCCTGTGTGACCTGCCCTGGGTGATACTGCTCCAGAAGGGGGTTAGACTAGATGATCTCTAGAGGTCCCTTTCAACTCCTACCCTTCTGTGATTCTGTGATTACACTAATATACTGATAATATTATGTCAGATAAAGGGTGTTTCAGGACTTCCTATCACTTTTAGGCCAGTAAAACTCATCTCAAAGGCCAAAAAAAAAAAAAAAAAAGACTTAATGATTCAGTATTTCACCCTTTTTTTTAGACATTTATATATTTTGAATGAATTACCAGCCATTGCTAAGAATGCACAGTTCTGTCTCCTCCAGGGACGGAGATGCTGTAATTGTCAAGTGTTTCTCAGGGTCACTTCCATTTCTCTGTATTATATTGACTTCCAGCACCCGGTACCTGTTGTTCAACCCATTCCTAGGTATTGGGTCAGGGGAGTCAGTCACTTTCTTCTGAAAACTGAAGGAACAATTCATTAGAAGAAAAACATACTATGTGGTAACAGCCAACTCATATATATGAGGAAAACTTGCAGTTATAAACCCAACCTTAACGCCCTTGAATTTTTATAGATCTTCAGTGGGGCTTTTCTAGCTCTACATAGGCAGAAATAGGAAATTCCCCTGGCAACATTTTCACATTGTCTTTTTGGATAACAGCAATGAAAAAGCATTTGGATATAGAAGATATAAAGGAGAGATACGCATTAAATAAGTAGCTATTTATTGCAGCTAATGCTTCCTTTTGGCGTCCACAAATTTCGTATTCATTTTCAAGTTCATTATACTCGAACTGCAGCTGTGTGCTTAAGCCAAGCCTTGTATCTCTCTGAATATCGTAAAGCACCTAAGAACTCCCACAGACACGTCCATCAAACAGAGAACTAACTTCTCCCTCCAAGCTGAACACAAACAGAACTGGTATTCACGGCTATTTTCCTCTGCTCCTGCTCCACGCCGCGGGCTCCGACTGTAGTGGGCAGCCCGAGCTCCTCCTACCTCTCCCCAGCCCCGGGGGCCTCCAAGGCGCTTTCCCGCTTTCGCGCCCCCGGAGCCGCAAAGGCCGAAAGGGGCGCGAGGCGGGAGAAAACGGGAGCGCGAAATTCAAACTCCCGCTCCCGCGACGCCTCCGCCCAGCGCATCCTTCCCCCGCCTAGGCCGCTACCTCTCCGCCATCAGCAGCTTCTCTGCCGCGCACCCTGCTCCCCAGTTCAGCTGCGCGGCCCCGAGGCGAACGGGTCAGTACACGGAGATTCCCCCGCCGCCCCGCGTCCCTAAAGCCGCCACCGCGCCGCCCGGGAGCGTGCGCACTGCGGCCGCACGGCCGGCCCGCCGGGCAAGCCCCGCCCCTCATCCCCAGCCCCTAGTCCCTCAGCCTCCCACGCCTCGCGGCTCGAGAGCAGGCGCGGCCTCAGGCAGGGGCGGGGCAGCTGAGGGAGACGCGCGCCTCTTCCCGCCGCCGTGAGGGAGGTTCCTCCGCTGCCTGTGGCGGCTGCGGCCGGGCGGGAGCGTGAGGCAAAGGCAGCCGCAGCTTTCGCTCCCCACCGCCTGGCGAAGAATCTCAACCAGCGTCCAGCTTTTGCTGTGAGAAGATGTCGGAACGTTCCGCACTGAGCGCTGGCGGGCTTTCTGAGGCGATGCAGAAGTTTCGGAGACAGTTTCTTCCCCTCCCGCCTTTTTTTTTTTTGCTGCAAACCCCCTGCTTCAGTGATGCATTCGAGGTCTAAACATCGCTTCCCGCACAGACCGAAGGATACAGATACTAATCCTACTTGTAATACACCCCTGTGACTGTACTGAAGTGTAAGTATCAGGGAAATGATGTATTCTGTTGGCTCTTTTATTTCTCTCATGTAGCCAAAAACAAAACACTCTGAGGCTCTAGTCCTGCAGCTACTTTTAATTTTGAGATAGTCCCGAAATAAATGCAGCAAACTCCATTAATGTTGTTTTCCACTGCAGAACCTCCTTGTAGTTTAAAAGTTCTGTCCATACCATTAAGTGCACAATCCCAGAAGTTGGTATGGTATTAAAAGATTACAGAAGTACTTTGTACACTTGTTAACCTTGTGTTCATGTTGCCCATACATCTCTCAAACACACTGAATAAGAAGGGGGGAAAACAAACCAAAAACAAAGGAATAAATTCCTCAGCAGTTCAAAATACAAGTAAATCCAGTTTTCATAGAGCTGTCACTGGAGGAGAAGGGATTTACAATTAAATCCCATGTTTCCATTGTGGTAGCCAGATATTCTAGTTATATTCTATGCAAACTTCTAACTTAATAATACTTGAATAACCTTTCCAGAGTTCAAAATAGCTACTAGAAAAAAAAAAAAAACCCAGCCTCCTCCCTAGCCCCTGGGTAAAAGTATTTATCTTTCATAGACCTTGCTCAAAAGTATCAAAATACTTCCACATTTATTTATACTTTCAAATTACTTGGACCAGCTATTCCTGTAAATACAGCAGTTTCATCTAATAAGTCTATTTTTCACATTCAATATCCTCAATTATTTAGGGGATAGTTTTTACTCTGTCTCAATATGCTGGATTCTACCCGATTCTGCATAAGAGCTGTAACTTTTCATGACACAGCTCAAGCCTATTTGAGTTCCTCAAATATATCACTTAATAAAACAATGTAAAACTAAACACACTTAACATGGCAAAGAACTGGCACCTGAGAAGATGCTGACAGGCTCCATGTAAGAGAGTACAAGAAAGGAAAATGGCACATCTCTTTCTTTAAAGACAGTGGATGTAACTCAAGGTGATATTGCTTTCTACATGCAAGGACTTCAAAAGAGAAAAATTCACTGTGACACTGGTTAGCTTTCCTTTAAGTGAAACTGAAGATCAGATGAAATAGGTTATTTGTTGTCTCTTAACTAAGAGTGACAGTGTTGTGCAGGGTTACCTACAAAGTTAAACATACAGATAATTCCAGAAATAGGCATAGTTTTTGGTTGTGACAAAAAAAAAAATCAAAGGCAGTAGTTCAAAGTTTTTAATAAAATAAATTCAAATACATCTCATTCTCTGTCCATAGCTACATTGTTAAATATCAAAGAAATACATACTTTTAAGGAACTGGGAAAAAAATTGAGCCACAAAAGTTGGTATTGAATACAACTCAAAATCCAGTTTGTCGTATTTGTCAAAATTATACAAATTAATCTTAACATCCACCACTTAACCATTACCAATTCTTAAAAGACACTGATGAAATATTTACAGTAAATAAATAACTTGCATCACTTGAAGTAAATAATTGCTTTACAGTTTCCTGAATCAAGTGAGTAACATCAAGAGAACCAATGCAAATAACATATACCCAAGTCTGGAAAAGAATTCCCTCTGCAAAAAGAATTGCATGTAATAGTCTATTGCATACCATACTTCAGAAACAGGACACACAGCTACAGACTCCAACACAATCTTCTTGTTCTTTTCTTGCACCAGAGGCTGAATAGGGTGCATATGCCCAAGTAAGTAAATGCAGCAGCATGCAGTGGTGTTTGACACTGTGTTTTAAGGTAGGAACAAAGATGTTTACAGGAGCTAGTACTGGAAAAGTACATAAAATACTCAGCCTTCAAATAAACTGTAAAGAGAACATTCATCTTAACAGAAAAGGTACAGAAATGCCTTGTAAAATGAGGCCCGTACTAACTGCCTTCAGGATATCTTTTCTATCACTTGTCACTGTCAAAGTTCCCACTATTTGATTTCTGTAGATAAGAGCATTTTTTAATTAAGGATAGAAACTGGCTTCCAAACTGCAATGTTTCCAATAATGTTCAATACATCTTGTAATTTGTTTTAATTGAAATGTTTGAAGAGACCTTCATGTGTACCACTGAAGATATATGCATTGTTCTTGCATACAAAAACTTCAACAATAAAAGCTGAAATTATGGTCTGCTAAGTTCAGTTTCTACAGAGCTGGCAAATATCTGGATATGAAAATCATTGCATTCTGTTCAGATCAGTTTATTCAAATTAAGTTTTGAAGAACAGATGTCTAAACTACTAGCCTAAAAAGCAAAATAACCATGTGTGTAATGGTGATAAGCTAAATAGCAGCTTGAAATCATATAAAATGTGGGGATCACTTTAAAACTGTGTATTTCTTAACATTAATCTCGTGAAGCCTAAAAAATCAAGTATAAAAAAATGTTTATAGCTAATAAATGTTTATTTTGATCTCTCTTCCTGGAAATAAACCAGAAATTAACCACATTTTGGCAAATAAAAATGTCAGACAGCAGCAGTTTAACAGTAACAAACAGCTTTTCAAGTAATTTACTCACCAATAGAATTTGAGAACTGATAGTTTATTTTACAGGAAAGTCTTTGGAAACAAGAAGTAATCAGTTGAGGTGCAAGAATTGTTTCATAAGTTCGTATGTAGTAAAAGCCACAGCCTGGGAAGGAATACAGCGAATATAATTCAGGGATAAACCACGGTATAATCCTCTTCTTATTCCATGCTGTTGATACACATATTTCAGTGTCTCCACCATTGTACTGGAAAAAGAAAATATCCTATCAATAATTCAAATTATTTAAATACAAGACACTTGTTTTACTTGTTAAGAGATCAATAGAGAAAAACCCTGAATTCCATATACATCACAAAGCAATATAATCTTTTTAGGACTCAGTCTGAGCTGCTGCAAGGAACTTGGACACAAGAGCTGCAAGTTGGAAAGAGGACAGTTGAATCCCATCTAATGAAGTTTCACTGTGAAAACACCTGCCTTCAAAGATCTGTTAAGGTATTTAATGCCAGAAGGGCTGTGCATATTCTGTTGCCTGTCTGGCAGGGGGAGGCTGAAAAGCTTCAATTCTTCATACAAATGTCAGAGTAAGATAAACAATTATATCAATGTAGCACAAACTTCTTGGATTAAAGATATGCATTGGGGCTTGTATCCCATCCTCTGAGCACTCATACACCCTGTCCTTCAACAGCTCTGCACATCATTTATGTAGCTCTGTGCTACACATCTTACATGTGTGTACCTTCCTCCACAGTGTATATGGCAAAGAAAACTATTTTCCTCACATACTTGCATTGAAACTGAGCAAATGGACATGAAATGCAAAGCAATGTAACAACCTGTAAGATGCTCAATATGTCCAAGCTATTCAAGACACAGCTCTTTGAGAACATCTTCCCTATGCCTCAGAGCTTCAAGATTTCCTATTGGTTTTATTCTCTCATCCTCTCAAGACATATGGGTCTGCTCTCCTTCAAGGCACTGCCCTCTGAACATGGTCACAAACAATAGTGTTAAACTGGGAAGCCTAAGATCTGTAAAAGTAGTGCTCACAAATGCAGAAAATCAAGTCCCAAGAACAATGAACACATTTATTTTACAAGTTTCTGGAGTGGAAAACAGCCAAGGGAAAAAAAAAAAAATATGCTCAGGCAAACAGAACAAATTCCACAGTAAGCAACATCTAGGTTGTTTATGAAAGGTCACCAAGACTGCTGTTAGTAAGATTCAGTTTGCCACACAGGATTCACACACACAATTCAAGACTGAAAGTAACCAGGATAAAAGCTGTCCTCGAATTGAACTTGGTCAAGACAACTTGACTTTAAGGAAGTTTTTAAGATGAGAGCTGATTTAATAATGATTTTAAGGATGTTGTATTTCCACTTCTGGAACACCAGCTGCTTGTGAGATGTGGGACACTACCATAAATACAAAAAAAGCCAAATAAACCAGTATTATTCCAAATCATCTTATAGAACAGATTGCACACCATTAAAAAAAAACTAAAACACTTAGAAACATATCCTTCCATCTTTCCATCATAGAAAGATGCAGCCTCTCTCTCAGGGATCCTGCTGAGAGTAGAGACATTGCAAGTTGAGTTAAAAACAACCAAAAAAGCTATGTTACAAACACAAGCACAGTATTACTATAAGTGCCATTGTGATTTAGTTCTGGTTTGGTTTTGGTTTTTAACTCCACAATGATAATGGCAGCTTTTGTTTGTGTGGAAACTTAAGCAGAAAAAGAAGTTAATAGCATAGCAGTTGGTGTGTATGTGTTTTGTTTAACTAGAAAATTAAGAATTCAGTTACTAAGGATGCAAAGAAAATACTCACAGGCACTTCTCAGAGTCTGGGAGAACAGCTCCTAGCTGCATCCTCCTGCGAGTCACGTCAAGGGGGTACCTAGAGAGCAGAGATTGCAACAGCAGTTCAACCCCCGTCTGATCACTAGGTGAATATTGATTGAAGAGGAATACAAAGAAGTTCATGGGCAGCTTCCACATTCCCATTTAGTGAGTCAAATCCAGCTGAGATTCTCAACACAGATTAAAGTTCTCACAAAAAAAAGGGACACTTGCCCTATAAAATCCAACCCAGCAAATCAGATCTCATGATATATTGCAGTTGGCACAAGCAAGGAAGACACATGAAGATAACATGAGTGTAAAACAGTGTGTAAAACACTGGAGAGAGAAGACACCTGAATAAAAAATAAAATTAACATCTTAAGGATTAATAGAAAACATATGCCATGCAGTGATTTAGTGAAAACCTGATGCCATAAATCCATTAAGTTAATTTATTTTATGAATCAAATAAGACAAGGACAGCATGAAAGTGGAAAAAGTAGGCAAAGTAATAAGATTAATTCCAAATATAATATCTACAGCTTGTATTTTATTATTATTTCTATGGCTTCACATGTTACCTTGTTTTGAAAAT
>VYZU01072896.1:0-82821 GCA_013401355.1 Ceyx cyanopectus
TTTAACTGGATGGGCTTCCTTTTATTTTTTATTCTTTTTTACTCCCTTCCTCATGTGCCTGAATTTCATTCTGTTTCTATTACTCTTAATGCCTTTCTGTCTAATCTTCCAGTCTTCTTCTGTGGCTAATACAGCCTATATTTGTGTCACAGGCAAATTTCATTAGTAGGTTTTTTGTAGCAAGATCATTGAAAATACTAAATCTCAGCATAATGCATTGTCATCTCCTATTTATCTACTTTCTCTGACCTCTTACAATTAATTTTTCAGCCCTCACCTTCTTCCATCTCAGCTAATGAACTCCAATCAGGTGCTTTACTGAACTCTAGGTATTCTAGATCTTTCTCTGTTAGAAAATTGCTATCTTATAGAGGAAACCCAGATGAAGCCAAAATGATCTGCTATGGCCTGTCACTTCAAGTCCAATCCACTCAGAACTTGGGGTTGGAAATAACTCAGCAGTTCTTCCTGTTGCATTTCCCAGTGCAATGTGTTGATTTGAGTTTTATTTCCATACATCTCCTGGTCATTTCAATACCCTAGTTCCTTAGCCACTCTGCTTTGACTTCTTCATTCTCTGATTGGGCCATGCTTTTATTTTCTTTTCTTTCTATGATTCTTTCTGTGCTTTGTGAATTATCTAAATACCAAACTCTTCCTGTGGCAAATTGTTAGTGTGAGAAAGGTTGTAAATTGGTGGGTGCCTGTTCCTGTTTGAATGTGTTTCCTAGAAAGGATAAGCATGGTGTCTAGTAGACCTGACCAAAGCAAATTTTACAGTGCTAGTAAATTAAGGAAAGATACCAGCAAGTTCCTTGTAAACAGATATACCTACAGAAGAACTTTATCACTAATGATTTTGGCAAAGTCTGTTTCACCTGGAATTAATTTGACCCAATTTGAATTTCAGAAGAATACTTCAATGCAAATTTCTCTTCTGCCATTTAGATCTTGTCTAAAATATTTATTATAGACTGTTTTGGATACATTATCATTGGCTCAAAAAAGAATAGTTCAATAGTTTTAAGGGACAGCAATTTACACTGTTAACAGCTTTTGTTTAAAATTCCTATTTTTATGGACTTACCATTTGGCTGTAAAATGTTGCAGGCTGAAGCTGGCAGAAGGACTTATCTAGGGATTACTTTTATTCAGCTACCCTGAATTTACCTTTTCTTCTCTTTTCTGTCTTCTCTAGGTTTCACTTTGTGCTCTGTAACAGCAACGGAAGATTGGGAAAAAAATCTGGTGTGCAGAGAATCACTTGCAAATCCAAAGCGCTGGATCATAGACTTGTAAGTTTAAAAACAAAACAAAGCAAAAA
Source organism: Ceyx cyanopectus (assembly GCA_013401355.1). Taxonomy (NCBI): domain Eukaryota; kingdom Metazoa; phylum Chordata; class Aves; order Coraciiformes; family Alcedinidae; genus Ceyx; species Ceyx cyanopectus. The sequence goes on from VYZU01072896.1 coordinate 1,325, forward strand.
AACAAACCAACCACCCAAAAATCCTTACTCCTGATAATTCTTTCTCAGCACATACTTTATTCTAAGTCAAAAACATATGGTTGTCATGTAGGCCAGGTCAGGACCCCAACTCGGGGAGTGACAGGTTCTGTGGCAGCAATGCATGCCCTGGCTCTGGCAGCATCTTTGATGAGCTGCTCTTGAGCTACTTATGTACTGTGGAGAGCAGCCTGTCTCCTACTCTTTTACTGTCCTTTGGTTAGTGCAGTCTTGAAGCAAAGGAGATGTTGGTTTAGTCTGTATCCCCAGAGATAATTACAAATATAAAATGTATATGTTAATGCCTCACATATTTAAGTAGTTGTTTATGCATATGGATTAGTCCAGCCAGTGAATATTAACAAAGACAAATATCTGGCGTTCCTGAGCATCGTTTATCAACAGGTATTCCAAAATTCATTGTGGTTTTAACCTTGTGATTTATACCAACTCTGTGATATGCACAGGAGTCACTCTGCAACAAATTGCAGGGAAAACAAAGCAGCAAATTAAGTGGAGTAATTAACGTATTCAAGCATAGTAACAAGGTCATCTGAAAGTAATAGACTTCCCAGGGAAAAGCTGCTCACGTTTTAATTCAGCATCTCTGGGTTGCTGTCTTTTTGTAGCAAGGTGGTAAGAGTACTCTGAGGTTTTAATGACTGAAAAGGGACTAATAGTGTTGGTTTTCAGTCTGGGTGCGGTTTTAGGGTAATAGCACTTTTCCTGTACTGAGGAAAAAAAAAATGAGGAAGTCACATGGGCTACAATTAAAAATACAAAAGAATAAAAAATAATTATAGCATTGAGCATCAAGTAATTTTTGGCCACAACACTGTGAGCCTTCAAAACTATGTTATTAACTATAAAAATTGTGCTTCTGTGAGGCGTTACAATTATTCTGCTTTTTTTGCCAAGCTGATTGATCTGAGAACTGTCAAAAGTCTCTTCAGATTGATTTGTATGTGTCAAGGGGTAGCAATTCCCTTTAGGAGAGAACCCAAACCATTCTCCTTTTCTTCTTCTCTTTGCCTGTGGGAGTGGGGCCGGGCCAGCCGAGCAGGGGAGAAAATGGTGCGGGGGAAGAGGGGGGCCGACAAACAAGCCTAAATGCATACGGACAGAAGTGGAAGAGGAGTGTGGTTTGGGACTGAGCTCTCTCGCTCGGGCGAAGGCATGGGGGAGCGGCGTGGAGACGTCTCTTCTCGGGAGTCCTGGCCCTGCTTTTTTCAGCGGACGGAGTTTTTCCCCTGCAGAAAACCATTTCTCCAACTACAGGTTTATTTTCCTGCAGGAACATCCCTGTTGGCTGTGTATTTCGTGGGTTCGTCTGGCACTCTGATTCCCAAGACTGTTTCCTGTTTAAGAAAGACAGCCCGGAGCGGACTCTCTTTGTTGGGGGGGCGCGTTTCGGCAGGTTTTGCTGGCTTGGGGGGAGGGGATTAGCCGTCGCGATCTGTCGTATATATATATAGTTGATTCAAAGCACTGATTATACATTTTGTTGTTGCCTGGTTCTGTTGTTTATATATATATATTTCTAATAAATTTCTTGTCTCCTTATAAGCCCCGGGTCTCACATTTCAAAAAAATTTAAGATAATACCTGTCCAAACTAGGACAGTATGTTCCAGAACAGGCAACATGTATAGGTCAGGAGACAAACTGTGTTTTTTAGAATAACAATTAAATCTATGCTTAATATTTTTCATTTATACCTATCAAGTATAAACGCATGCTTCAATGGAAATAAAGGGATAAGTAAAGAGGTATAAAACACAACAACAAACAAACCATTAAATGATGCTGAAGAATGTGTTACATAGCTCCAGAGTCGATGTCTATGGTTATGGAGTTGGGTAAGAGAGACCATGCTGGCCGTGCTCGTGTTAATGTCCAAAACAGAGACAGATGGATACACAGGGCAAAGATATGTAAAGGGCTCAGGTTTGGGTTGCATATCGTTCACCAAAACCATCATGACCTAATAAGCTGTTCCAAGAGGTACTGGCTGAGAGCAAACAAATCCATTTTGCACTGGACTGCATGGACATACTGACTGTAGTCTGAAGACATAGTCCTGGATTTCCTGAAGTACCTTCTGTGTCTTTAGTGCACTCATGCCTTGAAGTGTTTTCTTGTCTAGCTCTTCCTCAGCTGTAAGCAGCAAGGGGCTGAGGGAAAGAAGCCTTGAACATGTTGTCACACAGAGCATTCTGTGGTTACTGTGGTGTTACATAAAATCTGGAAATTTGGGAGTGTGAGCCTTTTGACTAGGGAAGGCAAAATAGGTTATTGTGCTTTATGTTTGGAAGAAGCTAAAATTTCTTCAGGCCTGTTGATATTTTAAGGTTCAAATGCTAAGAGTGGTTACTGCACATTAAGTATCATGTAATCTGTAGAGCTGGGACTAGGAGTACTATGCCACTACAAATTTCTGTGCAAGAACAAATGAGGTAGTAAATTAGAGGCAACTGGCAGAATTCAGCTATTCAGAATTTATGATTATATGTGAGATGCTTTGTGCTACTAGGAGACATCAAACTAAACTACCTTCTGTTAAATACAAACTCTGTGTTTCATTGCAGACCAGGAGTTTGACCCAGCAGTTACAAGTCTATGCTTTCCCTATATTCCCATCATTTCATCTGATAATAATTCTTCTATTGTCCCATGTTCTGCTCACTAAGTCAATGGCTCAGTCATAGCATTGAAGGCAGAGGTGGGCTTGTGAGCACTTGCTCTTAAGTTTTGAGCAATATCTGTGATAAAATCAGAGAGTTTCTTTTTCTGATAATGTTTGTGTGGTGCTGCATAAAAGGGAGAGATGTGTTTCCTAAGAGAGATTCAAAGCTTCCTGCCCTCTCCATTTCTTGCTAGGAAATGTTGAAGGTGAAACTCATTAGTCCAGATCAATGCCTTGAAAGATCCTGCTGTATAGAAAATGGAAACTCGTGACAAATTCTGAATGTTTCTGAATGCTGAAGTACTCCTGCCTCAGTCTGTTCCTGTTGGGGTGTGTGATTTTGGGAAGATTTTGGTATCGCAACTATGCTGAGTGGAAGCTGACTAAATCAGTTCTTTCTAAGTGACTGAACAAAAGAGTGAATTTTTCAGTTATTTTGAAGCCTACTTTTTAGTCTTTGGAAGGATAGACCTTATTTTGTCATTGCTGATATACCCTGTTTAGCTGAGGAGAAGGGGAAAGATGAGAAAAGGGAAACTGAAACATGAGCAAATTGGTATATGACCAACTAAAAGCCTATCATAAATCTCAAAACTCCTGTGGTATTTATCTTGCCTCAAATTTATTTTTCCTTCCTCCCTGGAAGTGAAGCATTGTGGTTTTTTGCTTTGGTGCTGGAAGTTCCTTCTGCAGTCAGTGAGTAGAAAGAAACAGAAATGGTGAGATGTGCTTTTCAAGTGCACTGGAGAGTTTCCAGGTTTCCTTAGCACAGCTGAAGCAAAGGCTGTGTAGGACACCAGTGAGACTCTTGACAAGAGAATTCTTACAGAGCCTGAGATTGTGAGCTCTCTGTGCAGGCAGAACACAGCACCTTTTCTAAGGCTGTGTCCTAGTTTGGACAGGTATTATCTTAAATTTTATAAAATGTGAAACCCAGGGCTTATAAGAAGACAAGAATTTATATAAAAAAATAAATATATATATAGGGAAAGAGAGAGAGATATTTGTTATAGAGTGCAAAATCAAGCAACAAAATGTATAATCAGTAAACTTTGAAACAGTAGTATATAGGACACAGATGGCTGCTCTTCCCTCCGACAACCAGCAGGGGCCGATGGAACACACCGTTGAAGAGGGAGGGGGCAGGGTGGGGGAAAGAATGCAATGGACTTGAAAGGAAAAATCCCTGCTCTGTTTTTTTTTAAGAAGAAAACAGGGTCTCAGGATCAAAGTGTCAGACGAACCCACAAAATATGCAGCTGACAGAGGTGCTCCAGGAAAACCTGGTGCTGAAGAACTGGTTGGAGATAGTCCAGTCTGGAAGCGAGAACTAGCTGGAGAAAGAAACAGATTTCCTTTTCTCCCAAGTCTATGAGAAGAGAGAGAGCGAGTCTCAGCTCCCCGGAAACTACTCCTCTTCAATTTCTGTCTGTGTGCGTGACCAGGCTTGTCCAGTCCCGTTGCCCCCCCTGCCCCTCCCCAGCCTTGACTGGCCTGGCCCTGCCCCCGCAGGCAAGATTAAAAAAAAAATTTAAAAAAAGGCATTTTTTTTTAAAAAAACCAAAAGGGAATTGCTACCCCTTGACAGGCTGTTAAGGATGAGACTTAATTGTGTGCTGCAAGAGACCAGGAAATAATCATTCAAACTGCCTGATATCTAACTCCTAGAAATATCAAGGAGTTAAAGGCCATGTTTCATGCATAGAATCATCGACCACTCAAATGAAGCCTAGACCAAGAGTATTATCTAGTTATCATAATGTTTTTCTGCCTATATGGTCCTAGAGATATTGGATGTGAGTGACAGTGAAGTAAGAGCTGGAAAGTGAAGCCAAAAGACTCAAATCCCCAAACATCACAAGGCAGACAGGCCATGCTGGGTGTAGGGAAACTAAGGCCAACCTATAAGGAGTTTACAGAAAGCTCCAGTTTCAACCATGGTGGAGTCGAGTCGCTGGGACTGCCACAGGATTTAAATTATGGAAACAGAAAACACTGCTTACAGTTTTGCCTTTGCAGAAGCAGACACGGTTTAGCTCTTGTCATTACAAGTATATACAGGAAAACATTTAATAAAAACCAAACTAAGCAAGCAAACAAATAAACAAAAACCTAAGTGAAATATGTAAGAATACCAAATTCCCAACATCTAATTTTCTCGTCTGTGAGAAATGCAGCCATCAAATTCTGTTTCCTCACTTAGTGCTCCAGCTGGTCATCATCAAATCCTTTTATAGATTTCTTTAGCCCAGTGTCTCCTCCTTTGATAATGTCAGACTCTTTCTCTGTGCTAAATACATAAAATGAATATTATACATTCATCTTTTGTTTGACTTTTCTAACTTAGAGCTACAGCAGATACAGCAATTTTGTTCACTGTGTTCGTATTCCATTGGAATGCAAAGTTTAAATTTTTTCATCTACTTTAATAACAGTAATTTAGAAACACAGATTAGGTAAGGTGTATTTCTTGGTATACGTGTGGAGCAGCTCTATTTGCAAACACATGATCCTAAACAAAAGATATATCCAAAATATGGACCAAATTGTGATCATTTTATACACCAGAAGTTAAATCTGCAAGGAATCTTGTTGTTAGATCACTGGATGGCATCCTGGTTCTTTTATCAAAGAGAAAATGAAAAGAAACCCCTTAGATAACAGTACGTAATGCTCTCCCTTATGGCTTTCTTCTCTCATAGCAATATGCAAAAATATTTCTATGTGTCACAGACATAATTTTGCCTTAGTTAAGGTAGGAAAAAAAAGTCCATTAACAAAGAGTTAATCACTCCTAGCAAAAAAAAGCATGTTGCTCAATTATTTTCTTTCCAGTTGGATTCTGTGGTTTTCAGTAATTTTTAATTAATTTTATTTAAAAGTGAAAGGACCTCCTTGTTTATCTAGTTAACTTTTTTTTTGGTGTCATATTGTTTCAAATACAAAGATAGCTTATATTATTTGTCATTTTGTGACAATAGAAGTGGAATAAAGCTGCTTTGCTCTATTATTTTAGCCCCTTCCCAGTGGATCTAAAGAGTTGGCATTAGTAGGTCACTTAAAGTGCACTGGGAAAAGTGAAGAACCCAGGAGAGAAGAGCATGTTGTAACTCAGTCATGAAAAACAGGATCTGTTAAACTTCACGGTTCACTCTTCTCCATATTTTGATGAAAGGAGGAAACTTCTCTGGACTGAACTCCACTCAGCATCTCCCCCCAGACCCATCCTAGAGAACTTGCTCACGTGCTTGTCTTCCATCAGGTTTGTGCTGTGCTGGCTTGGAGTCCTCTGCTTCTGCCCTGTCCTTGTCAGTTCTGCTGGAGAATATTTTCTGTCTGGCACAAGTAGATATTTCATTCCCATCCTTCAAACTTAATATTGCTGTTGGGAATCTGATTTAGTCTTAAAGAACCAAGTTGCTCTTTAATGCTTGTCCACCCCAAAGTAAAGTAGAAAATTTGTAGAACATTAACTCCATGGTGGGGAAGTTCTGCCCACAGATGGAGAAATCTTATGTTAGGATCAGTTCTCAGTTATTAACAACAATGTAAATTTTGGATGGTTGTACTGAAGACTTCTCCATAAATATGTTAAGGGTGAGTGTAGGGAGGATGGTGCCAGACTCTTCTCAATGTCATCCAATGACAGGACAAGAGGCAATGGGTGCACGTTGGAGCACAAGAGGTTTAGGGTAAACACAAGGAAGAACTTTTTCTCAGTGAGGGTGACAGAGTTCTGAAACGGGCTGCCCAGGGAGGTTGTGGAGTCTCCATCTCTGGAGACACTTAAGAGCTGCCTGGATCTGTTCCACACTTGGTCTAGGTGATCCTGCTCAGGCAGGGAGGTTGGACTAGATGATCTTCTAGGTCCCTTCCAACCCCTAATATCTATGAATCTATGAATCTAAAAAAAAAAATAAAAAATAGTCAACTTAGAATAAAATAGTCTTTTTCCCTTAGAGTTCTCCAAGTGTATTTCTGTGCTGCATTATAACTCTAAAATGAATATGTTTGAAAAGGGAAGAGAGCACTGGCTAAACACATTACATTAAATGCCCAATTATATTCCTAGCTGGAGATGTAGTGATCCTGTCCTGACCTTTACTAGAGCAGCTGCTCTGCCACTAATTATAATTGCTTGTTGAACTAACCTAACAGTGCAGTACTGGCCTATAAAGAGCTGCTGATACTTGGGACTTGGGTAGCTCTTCCCAGTTCTAGGCACCTGTTCTGTTAAGGCTGATGGAATCACAAAATCCATTGGCCTCTGAGAGGACCCGTTACAGAGTTCCCCTTCACACTAAACCTTTCTGACCTGATGCTCTGGCTGACCTGATGCTGTTTTACTGAGTTGTAGCAAAAGCCACTAAATCTAAGGACTGCAATTGTGATATATAGCAGAAAACCCTTAAATTCTGAGGCTTAGGATTGTTTAGGAATATTTCCTGCTCACTCTATGAAGGTTTTTCAGACTATTCAAAGTCATCCAGTTGCCTGAATGTGGAATATCCCATCTTCAGCAGGAGTGGGTTCAGACCATAAGGAAAAAAGATGCACTGCAAAGGCAAGATTGCTACAATGGTTAAAAAAGAAAGGAAAACTTAATGCTGGGGAGGAATTATTAATTAATAAATAATATCTCCAATATTGAGCTTGGAAATTTCAGAACCAAGTACATCATTAAACAACAGTAAGCTGTGCAGAGCTATCCTAAGTGATGAGCTTTCAGTTTGCACATTCAACTGGGAAAAAAAAACCTGTTTTACATTTAAAAAAAACAAACACAAAGAAACTAAACTAACCCAAACATACAAAGCAAACCCAAACCAACCAAAATCCCCTGAACTTAGAGTTCAGGGAAGTGTTGTATTGTTTCTTTTTGACATTAAAAAGTCTCCATATTTTTTTTCCTAAATGTTCCTAGTTGCTGCTCCCCTTTTCTTGTTGTTGTTTTGTTGTTTGGTTGGTTGTTTGCTTGGTTGTGTTTGGTTAGTTGGTTTGTTGTGTTTGGTTGTTTTTGTGGGGTTTTTTTGTGTGTGTGTGTTTTGTTTGTTTTTATTATTACTATTTTGTTGGATTTTTTTTCAAAAGAGCACAACTAATTCAATTTCCAGTTGCTTTGGCTGACCTGAATCTAATTTGCTGAATTATATTTTCCAGCAAATTCTGAACTGGTAAGAGTAAGTTCAAAAAGAACTTGGTCTAAGAGGACTAAGAGGCTGTGCTGTGTTAAATGAGGGATAAACTGGTGTAAGCTGTTCAGCCATTCATTTACTCATCTGGAAAACTCTACAAAGCCCTTGCATCTGTGTCTGACCACGTGACATACCTGTAAAACTAAGGGGCAAACAGGATGAAGCTCAGGAGCTGGTGTTCCTGCTGGGAATGGTGAAACGAGCATCCTGTTTGAGGTGGGATGTGGTTTGCAGGTGGCAAGGAGGAATTTGAGATCTGCCAGTGCAAATACCAGTATGACATTCAAGTTAACTCCATCAAACTCCCAGATAACTCCAAGTAACACATGCTGCATGCTATTAAACATCATATGGCTTTTCAGTCTGTGGTGGGAAGGGTCAAAGTTGTAATTTTTTCAGATAGATTAAGGATTACTCCTGATTTAAGATGAAGATTCATTGTGACAGCAGAGTATGGACAGAGGAATAGATTTCAGCATTGTGGCAAGGTCAGAAGGTAAAGTTTGGGTGGAATGAGGGGGAAGTGGCTAATAAGCTCCTGTTCAGAGGAGATTCAAGCTAATAGAAAGCTCAACGGAAGGATGCTGGAATGTCTAGATGCATCTTCTGCGATGTCTGTTCAGGCAGTTGGCAACTATGTAGTAGTGAAACGCAGAAAAAAGTTAAACTGTCTCAGTAATGAGAGACCATCTCTCTCAATGTTTCTTGGTGGAGCTTATTTTGTGTCATTTCTTATTTCAATTTGCAGCAGCCACCAGGCCACATGTAAGTCCTAAAATAAGATTATAATTTCTGTAATTTACTGTGCTGTCATGTCTGTCAGCTTCACTTGGTGATGTCAGTAGAGGAGTCATAAAAGGAGGAGATGTAATGACCACAAGTCTCTGTTACCAATCTTTCTAATTATCAGTTTTTCGGCCTCTGTAACTGCAATTTTGTAGAACCAGGTGAATCAGGAAATTAAAGTAGAATCCTATTGTTGGAAGGTGCATGTCAGTGTGGATTGTAAATGACAGACACAAAAACCAAAGGGACAAAAGGAGGAACGTATCAGCCCTTCTGCAGGACCCCATCTGTTAGCTGTTAATCAGAGATATATAATTGAATGAAACATGCTTCCATCTAGCAGCAATTCTTGTACCCAACTTTCTAGGCCTTTGTCTTCAATAAGTATCCTGGAGGAAGGAGACTGTACAGAAGTTGTTCCAGTTTGGGAGGGTTTAGGATCGAAATCTTATAAACGTTATTTTCCACAGACTCTCCTAATGGCACTAAAGGAAACAGACCATGCAGAATCAGACTGCTCCAGCACATGTGCCTTATGGTTTTCTAGGAACTGTAATACACTGAGGCGTGTCAGGCCAGGTAGAAAACACAACTTTCAGAAATAAAGCCAATTTAGGTAAATGTGTCAAAGAAATTAAATTATTTTAGGCTGCAGTTATTTTTGGTGAAGACCTGTTAATGTAAAAACACTTCAAAATGTCTGAGTTGAGTAGTGTGTTTATTTGAATCTGAGGGTTGACTGTTGTGGAGCTTATGTTTATTAAAAAAAAAAAAAATGTATGCTGAAAAATATTTTAATTTCACATTTGGCTGAGGACATAAATACAGCTGTATGGAAATTCAGTGTGGTGGTTCCCGTAACAATTGTAGTTCTACCATAGAACATGCAACAATATTCTTATTTTCTTCTTGAACTGAAAATCTACCATAGTCTGCAAATAAAAAAAAAATAAATCTGAGTGATTTCACATGCATTGAGGAGGGTTACTTACTTCTGAAAGAATAGCACTGCTGAATTTTGAGCTTCAATAGTCTTTCATTTCTGATGTATAATTTTCCATTAAGACAGGATTTTGTACTACTGTATTTCTATAGTACATTGCAACAATTCCTTTTACAGGCATTTATTTTTGTAGTATTTCAAATGTGAAGATCAAAATGATAAATGGATTCCATTTCACTGCAGAAGCACTAAAGAGGATGCTTCCTTAGATGACTTCTGTACTCAGGTTTAAAGAATTTTTTTTGTACTCCACAAAGTGAGATTCAGATATTTATTTGAATGTGGCTATAGTAATTTAATTTAGTCATTAACAATCAGAGATGACACTAATAGTTCAAGCTCACTCAACATGTATTTAGCTTGAGGCGAAGCCATGGGCAAAATTCAAGACAGGCACCTAATTTTTTTTCCTGTTACATTAACATAAAATATCAGGAATGTAGTATATGGTTATTATAGCCTAAATAGAGCAAACTGCAGTGAATTTTACCTGGCACTGGAATCCAGTGTGCTTCTGGAAGAGCGAGCTCCTAACAGGCAGGACAATTCAAATAAAGAATTTTAAGAAGAGGCAGATGCTGCTGATCACAGCAATCAGATATGATGCAAGATCCTCCACCAGCTCCACCACAGTTGGGAACCCACCCTTTTCATTAAAAGCAGACAGCTTTATAGGCACTCATTGTTTCTCTGCTTACTATTTTAACTCCAAGATTTGTCATGACTACCAATGTGAAAAGCTTGAGAGTGTAGATTTGCTACTTTTTCATCTTCCTTTAATTCTATGTCTCTGTGTCACTGAAATCTTCACCTCATTCTACAGACATTTCCCTTGTTGGTGTTGGTGCAGTGGGACATACAAATCTGGAGGTGAACTGGATGCCAGTAGTACCTCTGTTGAAGAGTGGAAACCTTATTTCCATTAGACAAGCGTGAAAGAAGAGAAACATTTCAGAGCTGCTCCAGGGACACAGCTTAACAAACTTGTCCTCATCAGGGACATCCAGGACTGCCTGGTACCAGGAGTGTGGTGTCTCGAGCAGAGCCCGAACCCCTGCAAAGACCCCACATTCCTCCTGAATGGGCAAAAGCCACGCATAGCGCAACAATCCAGATCAAGGGCTATTGAGGTATAGAAAAATTCCCAAAATACATGCAGTTGCTGTGTTGCTGTGGTCCAGCTCTAATTAACATTACTAGACGTGCTGTGTTTGAGGTGGGTGAGCAGGTAACAGCATGCTGGAGACAGGGATGAGAGGCAGAAGACACTCTCCAAAGTGTCAGAGCTCTAGCATGGGAGTGGGAACATGAGTAGTCTCTTAAAAGCTGGACAGACCCTCAGTGAGCAGTGGGATATTGGTTAGGAGAGTCCTGGACAGGAGTGGAAGATGCTGGTAGTGTATCCCAGTTCTCTCATTTGTGATTGATGAATAGATGAAAAGAGCATCTCAAACCAAAATAAAAGGGCAATTGCTTTTTTCAGTCTTCAATAACATTCTCCTCTTGAACAGATGGGACCTTGCTGGATATTCTTATGGTAAAATTTTTTTATGTTCTGGGCAATGTTTTAATTATTTGACAAATTTATAGACAGAGTGTCTGAATTGTCAAGAACAAAAAGCTTAGAGCTGGGAGAAAAGCATCATTCTTATGTCAAAATTCACCTGAAATTCCGTTTTAGTTTGTTTTTTTTTTTGTGGTTTGGTTTTGTTGTTGTTGTTTTTGTTTTTTATTTGTTTGTTTGTTTGTTTGTTTTATCATCCTGAAACCAAGGCTGTTTAGACAAATATTCATTGTGATTTTCAGACCACAGCTGCTCTGAGACCATCACCCCTGTTAAGTTTCATTACCAGTTTAAAACTGAGATTGTATTTTCTAAAGTGGTTGCTGAGATTTACAGATGTAAAAACTTTGCTGTCTTCAGGTGCATGTGGTTCCACTCTTTATTTTGCTGTTGGATGGATCTGTAGGCAGGAGAAAAACTCAAGGATTGAGATAGATCAGCAGTAAAATTTAACTCCTTTTAAAAATTATTTTTGATCTGATTTTATTTATCTGCATTCACATAGCATGATGTTGATAGGTGAAAAGTTGTGGTCATATCAGATGTAACTTTGAAATAAATACTTATTCTCAAAAAACAGAAACAAAACCAAACCAAACCAAAAAACAGAATAAATAAATTATAAATAACAACAACAACAAAAACACAGAAAAATTCTGGAAAACCATAACAAAATTTAGAGATTTTCAAACCTCTCTTATCGTCTTCTTCCCTTCCCTCCGCCCTTTTCAACGGCGTTTCCCGGCGGCCCCTGCTGGTCGTCGGAGGGAAGGGCGGCCATCTGCAAAATACTGCTGTTTCAAAGTTTACTGATTTTACATTTTTTGTTTGGTTTTGCATTCTATAGAAACACCTCCCTCTCTATATATATATATAGTTTAATAAATTATTGCTTCCTTATAAGCACCTGGTCTCAAATTTTATAAAATTTAAGATAATACCTGTCCACATAGAGTGTGTCTATGTGGGTATCAGGGAGTCTTTGAAGAATTGTCATTGGCTCCCTTGGCCATGAATATGTCCTCTGCATGGGAAGATATGAGAGAGTTATTTTAGCTCTGGGTGGACGGTCTTTTCTGGTGGAAATCTGGTGTTGGCTACCAACAACTAAGAAAGAAATTTGGAATTCCCAGACTGTACCTACCATATTACAAATCTGGCCTCTTCAGCTATATTCTTGGCATTTTGCCTTACCCAAAAAAGTGTGTGAACATCTTGTCATACTCAAGACGGTAAAATCAGGGCTTTGAGAAACATACTGGAATATTCATCAAGGGAAACCATGTACCTTGAAAATATGCACATCTTGAATAAATCATTTATTTATGAAAGAGATGGAATAAAGCTCTCTTTCATCTCTTGAAGTCATTTTATTAATATTGTTATTTTTTGCCCTTCATAATGAAAGGGGATTGTATTTTTAGCTTTACACTTTATGAAATTTACTCTTTAGATTTGACACAATTATATTCTTAGTGTGTAGCGTGATGCAGGGAACATTCACAATGAAATTGTGTTAATAAGTATAGCTTTATGAAAAATCTGTATAAAATAAAAAGGGGGCCAGCTGAGCCCTTCTGTCTACTTAAAATCCAGAAAAAAGAACACAGATACTGCTATGGTAACCAGAACTGAGGTTTCTACCAAGACTGAATTTATACACCTTCTCTTGTTCTTTTGCCTTGTTTGTGGCTGTTGAATTTCAAGAATGTAAGGATTTCAGATGAAGAACGGGGAATGTGCCAAAGTTCCTCTGAAAGGACATTGGCCAGAGGCTCTGTGTTTTGGCAGTAGAGCAGCATGAGCCACTAAATCTTGGCTTTTTCCCTTGTGACAGGAATGTCTTCTGTCCAGTGGCTTTCTTACATGTGCAACAGTACATAGATGGTAACTTCAGAGGACGATCTGATGCAGGCAGAGAAGAAATAGTGAAAAGGAAAATGCTCTGATCTGTAGTAGCAGGGTTATGATTAGGGGTTTTTTAGGTAGCCTGCTGCTTGGCTTAAACTATAAAGCCCAATAAAACTTTTTATCACCTGAAATCTCTTTGCATGGAGAAGTCTCTGCCTTTGACCAGTTGTACAGGGTCATTTCTTGCACTAGCCTTACTTTCATTTTGCCAGGAATCTTTGCTGCCCACTGAGGCATGATGAGCTTAATACCTTGAGAAGAAGAGTAACATTCTCCTCAGTGCCGAGTGTTCCTGTTGTGGAGTACAAATGAAGGTTTACAGCTGGACATTCAGCAAAACTTGTTAGAGGGAGCTTCATTAGCTCTTTTGTATGATTTTGCTGAAGGCTAAGCAGTATTCTTTATGCCTTTGTTACTTTTTGCGCATGCTTATGTGCAATCTAAATATAGGAACCTATAGAGATGTAATTGGTTATAGAAGACACAGCTGTGGATTTGTTAGTTACAACCAAATTAGAGAAAAAGAACAATTGAAGGGAACAGAGACCCCACTAATAACTGCTGGGAGCATTGATTGAAATAATGTTTTTTCTTATATCCAAATGTATCTTCCAGAGAGAAACAATCAGCATTGTGGCTTCATTACTTGAATACTAGATTGTGTTGTTCTTTCATTGCCAAAATTTACTTTTTTATCTATGTTATTCAGCGTTTCCTACAACTACTGTCTCATATTCATCTATTACTTTTATTTTCCTGATTTTTCTTGTATCTCATAAATTACTGGCCTCCACTGTGGTACACTAAAGAGAAAAGAATCCAAACCCAGCATTCCCCTTCCTTAAAACCCAACTGCAGAGCTGATGCCACAGAAACACTTCAAGGAAGCTTCACATTCCCAGGTTGGTTATGACATTGCATTGCAATGATGCTCAAAGTTTCACATTGGCATCCTCGAAAAAAAAACCCAAACAAAAACCAAAACTAAAACAACAAACCAACGGGTTATGGGGTGTGTCATTTATTTTACACCCACTTTATTATTCTAGTCCATCCTGCAGAAGTCTGCCAGATACCTCACTATCGCATTGTTGACTTCATGGACGTTTTGTCACATCTGTATCCTGTGGTGTTCCTCTCCTTGAACATCTTATTGCAGGTTGTATTTAATACTCTGCTGCAACCTACTGATGCTCTGAGGAACTACCTGTCAGGCAGTCCTACATACTGAGTTTCTTCCCTCCTCAGCCCCTCGCAAGCAAGAGGTTTAAAATAATGTAAATGCTTCTCTTACCGCACTTGTGGCATCCATGTTGAGAGAGGAATTATCTTCTCTTTTGACATTTCTATATTTGAAAGTTTCCTATAATATGAACGTAAAATGAGCTACAGTTTCTGAAAATGGCTGTCAAGTTAGTGAGCACAGCAGGACAAACAGCTTTTGAAGTCACTAACGTGACAAATTGGTTCCTTCCCCAAGCTTTTTCAGAGCTTAAGTTGTCTGTATTTCTTCAGAATGAATAATAAAATTGGCTTTTATAATGGTTTGCAAGAAAGCCCTGTTCGGGAGCAGCTTGCTCTGGGAAGCTCCTGATAAGGACAGCATACATCAGGGGTAGCAGAGCTTTTCTCTACTAAGGTGCCTTCACCCATGGGCATGGGGATTTTACCATGCCCCAGCGTGGTGATAGCCCCTGTCAGTGGTTCGTCTGCAAAGAGATGGGCCAAGATCAACTGGAATTCTTGAAGGCAAAGAGCTGCAAAGTCTTGTTCATTTCAGTAGAAATGGGGAATGCAAGGCTGAGCTGGCATGAGAGCCACAAAAGTAATATGATAACTGTGCAGCTGAAGTGATGCAAACTTAAGAGCAGAACTGATAAACATGAGGAAAAGACTAATGAGCAGGATGTCTAGCAAAACTCTACCAAAGGCACTTGTACAGAGATGGTAGGTAGATGGGGACATATGCAAACTCAGCATCTGAAGTGATGCTGTATGTGCTGATAGATCCAGGTGATAATGGGAGCTTGAGTGTATGATTATAAGGAAAATGTCTAAATAAGTGGAAGGGGAAGCTGTGGACTTGGCACTTGGGACCCATGCCTCAGGTAGTGGTACTTCATGGTGTGCTTTAGAGTGATGAGACCAACAGTCCTTTGCATCTTTCTTTAAATTAATGTCTGCACATGGGACCCTGACTCAAGGCTCTCCCTAGCAGAGAGAAGCAGTTGATGAGGCAGCAGACCCTGGAGGGATGGCTGTTAATTGGTCATGAGCTGTGGGTTATGGCCATGCTTGGGAAGTCCTTGGGAACACACTCACACAGCCCTGTGGGCCAGGCATGACTTGGCAGGAGGTAGTGACTCCCAGATAGTGTTTCTGTGAGTCTCATTGGATGCCAATCTGAAGGTCACCAGAGTGATCTTCATCCTCATTGCTACTGCAGCATCACTATTCATGCCTATGATCATCCTGGAACATCAGTGACTGTTCAAAATGAGATCACTGTTAGTCAAAGAATCTAGGGATGCTCACAGTCTCCCAGAAGCTGTTCTGGTGTACTTCTTTGGGATTTCATAGAATCATAGAATGTTAGGGGTTTGAAGGGACCTCTAGAGATCATCAAGTCCAACCCCTCTGCCAGAGCAGTATCACCTAGACCAAGTCACACAGGAACACATCCAGGTGGGTCTTGAATGTCTCCAGAGAAAGAGACTCCACAACCTCCCTGAGCAGCCCATTCCAGAGCTCTGTCATCCTCACTGTGAAAATGGTTTTTCTTGTGTTTACTCTAAACCTCTTGTGCTCCAGATTCCTCGCATTGCCTCTTGTCCTGCCATTGCATGACAATGAGAAGAGTCTGGCTCTATCCTCCCTACACTCACCCTTAACATATTTATAGACATTGATGAGGTCCCCCCTCAGTCTCCTCTTCTCCAGGCTAAAGAGCCCCAGATCTTTCAGCCTCTCCTCAGAAGGGAGATGCTCTGTTCCCTTAAGCATCTTGGTAGACCTGCTCTGGACTCTCTCTAGTAGCTCTTTGTCCTTCTTGAACAGGGGTGCCCAAAACTGGACACAGTATTCCAGGTAGGGCCTCACCAGTGCAGAGTAGAGGGGGAGGAGAACCTCCCCTTGACCTACTGACCACACTCTTCTTAATGCATCCCAGCCATTGGCCTTCTTAGCCACAAGGGCGTATTGTTGGCTCATGGCCAACGTGTTGTACACCAGGACCCCTAGATCTTTTTCCCCACAGCTACTCTCCAATAGATCAGCCCCCAGCCTGTACTGATACATGGGGTTGCTCTTCCCCTGATGCAGCACTTTGCACTTGCTCTTGTTAAATTTCATTAAATTTCTCCCTGCCCAGCTCTCCAACCTGTCCAGGTCATGCTGGTTGGCAGCACAGCCTGCTCCTGTGTCAGCCACTCCTCCCAGTTTGGTATCATCAGCAAACTTGCTGAGGGTCACTCTATCCCTTCATCCAGGTCATTGACGAAAATATTGAATAGTATTGGGCCCAGCACTGACCCCTGTGGGATGCCACTAGTCACAGGCCTCCAGCTAGACTCTGCTCCACTGACCACAACTCTCTGGGCTCTGTCCTTCAGCCACCTTATTGCACAATCACCCAATCCTCACTTCTTAAGCTTGGCTGTGAGGATTCCATGGAAGACAGCATCGAAAACCTTGCTGAAGAATGAAGTCTGTTATCTTTACGCTGCTCAAGATACATAATACAGCCTTGTTCCTTTCCTGAAGACTACCTGCAAGTAACTGAAGGCAGTAGCCTGCACCTATCTGGGGTGTATTTGTCTGGCTGGTGTTGTGTGAAGTGTGGAAAGCCATAAGCTGCAAAGGAACATAAAGGAAATAGTTGGAGCATGTTCTCCAAGGGAAGAAACTCCTTTTGTGACTGAAGGTTCAGAATTGCCATGGGTCAGGAAGGCAGCTGGGGTGGCAGGGCACACTTGAAATATCCTATTCTTCTCACAGTCCTTCCATGCCCTGCCATCTCTTTCCATGGATGAGCCTGAGGTGGTCTGTTAGTTTTGGTACTAGCAACCAAATCAGAGTAAACCAGTTGGTTCCCTGTCAGGACCTCTAAGTGTCTATCTTGCACAGCAGGGTCTAGAAGATGAAGAGCTCTGAAGAGTAGTGATCTGGAAGCAGCAGTTCACTGGGCTGTGAGTGGCTTGGGTGAGGACAGCCAGGAGACATGTATGAAATACTGGACTAGTTCTAGGGTGCAGGAACCTCTCTATGATACTCTTTAAAGGGAAGATGATGCTTTTATTTAACGCTGGCAGTAGATGGATGATGTGAATACTTGGAGGAAATTGTATGAGGAGCTGAGCTGAGAGCTATTAATCAACAAGGGCTGCTAAATTGAAACAATGCAATCCAATATACTCCACTCTGTCCTGGGCACCAGAACACTTACACAGATTGGGATCACAAGAAAATAATTTATGCTGGAAAAGTTTCAACCCAGGAGGAAATTATAAGCGTATGCTTTGGGGAAGCTGTAACCTGGAGCGCTGTGGAATACGATTCTTGCTAATTAATATTTCAGAAGCAAGGACACTAGCATCTGCACTGCTACCCTGAGTATATTAGCAGATTACTCCTAGTAAGAGGAGTACTCCTCAATAACAGAATACTTTGAGCCTGATGGTGGTAAATCAGTGATTGGATCAGAGAGAGTGTCCTGCTCATTAGACAAAATGGCTGAGTAGAAACAGGATAGACAACGTATGATATAGATGGAAAATATATTAGAAGAATGTAAAACATATGGAAAGCATTTTTAAGACTGTGAAGGGGGGGGAAAAGAAAAGTTTCTGGATCAGACTTGTGGAAACTAAAGTAAGAAATGTACTCTGTAAAGGATGAAAGTTTTGAAGCTGAAGAGAGACCTTAAAATGTGGGGTTTATGCCTTTGTTCTTTTCTTCCTTTCTTCATTTTCTTAGAAAATAACTGTTCTATGGCAACCTACAGATCACAACCAGGCACAGAGTGATGCAAATGGTGCTTAGGAGGCTAAGATAACCTATGAATGCAAAGCTGTGCTCCTGCCAGCCCTGCCCTACTGCTGCCTTAGCACCCAGGTAGCCCTGTTCAGGGTGGGAACGCCTGGTACATCTGGTAGCTCAGAGCACATGGGACATGTTGCTGAGTCCAGGCTCAAGTTTGGGAATCATTTCGTTCTAGAGATGTTTCTAAAGCAAAAGGTGTACTTTAGAAAAAAAAAAAAGTTGAGGCCTTGTGCTCAACTGGCCTCTTGAAACCACTTTGCCTTTTGACATTTTGCATTTGGGCCAATTGTGTAGGAAGTAGTAGGTTGGAACAGTTTTTTCCTTCATGAGAATTTTCAAACCTGCGTTCTCCCTTCCTTGGGCTATACCATGAGCAGCAGGAACTCTGTCTCTCTGTGAATGTCTACCAACAGACAAAAATAATTCAGTTCTCTGTGGAAATACAGGAGACCACAAATTGTAGAGTGAATGTATCCCTGTATTCTGATATTCTGCAGGAATACTGAGGTGTTCCATGTCCTATAGTGCTGAGATGTGTTCCCCAAGCTAAATTTCCTGCCACTGAGTCTTACCTTCATACCTGAAAGGATTGTATTATCATGTTGACCACCTGGAAACATTATTTCTTGCTGCTTTTATTTTATTTTTTTTTTATATAAATCCATATTAAGAGGAGATGCCCCATTGAAGAACAAGATATGCTTGTTTTTCACCTTGATACTGATATTTCCTGGCTTAAATACTGATGGTTTTGTCTCTATGTGTGGGGGGATGTGTGGCAGAGTGCATGCATGGTGAGGTGCATGTGCTTAGGAAGCATTTGAAATGATCAGACAAAAACCTGATAAAACAATGAGCTGTATCCATATGGTAGACACATTTTAAATACTATAATAAACAATATGGTAGGTTAAATATAGACTAAAAGGAGTCAAAAGATTGGCAGGTAGTGGGTTACTGTGACTAATATGTGGTATCTGGTATAAAACTTGTCATGTTTTCACCAGCCAGATATCAACAAGGCCTATTTACCCAGTGATATGGTGAGTTTAATGAGAAATAAAGAATTGCATAATTTTACAACTTCTAGACAGTCTGAATTTTCCCTCTGATATTAAAGTGATGTAAAACCTTAAAGCACATGATGTTTCAATTGGAAAAGCTTTCGCTGGGAGGAGCTCTTAACTCTTATTTAGTTCTATTTCAAGCATATTGTGAATTATTTTGCTCTCCACTGTTTGTATTGCCTTCAGGACAACTCTTGAATGTTACTGTATTATATATACATAAAGACAATGTAAGTGGAAGAGGGTTATATTGTTAGGGTTTATTTTCTTTGACTTAGAATCTTTGATCTTCCAAAACTCAGATAAAGGAATAGCTGAACGTTATAGTACTGGAACAGATGTATAAATACTCATCCTTACCATGCCTCTACAAACTGGATATAGTTCTCTGGCAAGGTAACTGCACAGGTATAGAAATCATATGGTGGAATAATCTTTGGGCAGTGGACCACACTCTCTTGATGTTGTGGGACAGGATCGCACCCTTGTGTGTGAGGATTCTCTATTTGATATCTTTCCATCATAGTTCTGAATTCTCCATTGTTAAGAGAAGTTGGATTACTCCAGGCCTTTTGTTGTCTTATTGCTTTCATCAATAATTGGGGTTTCTTTGTTTGTTGGTTGTTTTTTGTTGTTGTTGTGTTTGTTTTTTTAATAGGAATCCTGAACCAGCATGTTAAATCCCAGTTTTTCAAACACAGAATTAGAGTGGCTCTAGGAACCTGCATGCCTGGAAATGTGAAGCATTGTTTTGCTTGATAATTCAGCTCTTTGAGTATCTGGGCTGTACTGGGGTTCTTTCCATCCTTCTATGCTATTTCCACTCTTGGGCAAATCCAGTGCTAGCTACAAGCTGTCTGGAAAAAAAAAAAGACTTTGCAGTGATCTCAATAGGAGACAGGCTCAATTGTCATTGTAAAATAGACAGACTTTGACTGTAACAACAGGAACTGCTATTGTTTGTTCCTTTCTGCTGTTCTTTACAGCAGTTCTACAGGAATTGTTTTCTCTGTCGCTGTATCTCCTTCCTGAACTACTTTGGAATAGGTATGTCACTGATTAGATGTCTGTGCCCCTTTGACTTCTCTGAACTTGTACCTCATGCTTTTCCCTCCTCCAGGCCTCTGCTCCCACTCTGAACCTTTACCCAGCCTTGTGTCAGGAAGGATATGTATCTGAGTGGCTTTTAGTTTTACTTGAAATTCCCTGCTCTGTTTCAAAATGCTGGTTTACTGAGCATCTGTCAAAAGTTTCTGGGTACCCCTACCAAGTGAGACAAAGAAAGCACAGCATAAAAATTCTCACTAGCCAACTGCAGCATTTAACACCATTTAAAGCTGAAATACCTGGTTGCTGTTCCCTTGCAAAATTAAAATCCAGAAGGCTTTGACTGTGCTGATTTCCCGCTGCTGTCTAAACTTAACCAGTGTCCTAAATCATCACAGTTTGGCTTCTGGAGATGCCCCAGAGTGCACAAAAGTAATGCTTAAACCCTTTTAGGATTCACAGCCTGTGAATAAGAATTGAGAAAGAGAAGGTTTAAAAACCTAAGAGGTATTGGCAGTGACCCAGAAGAAGAGAGGCATAGAAAGAAAGCAGTGGGGTTTATTTGCATCTCATTTCTTTCCTGTGCACTGTGAAGCCCAGATTGCCCAAGTAATAGATTTGTCAAAACATTTGCATTCAGATAGTGAAATTTTCTTCTTTGACAGCCCAGCTGACCTTCCAGAGAAGTGCTGTGCTGTATCTGATATGAGTCATCCACATAACACATTCCCACACGTCATTCTCATGAACAGATGAAGGCAGCGTGGTCTAGGTGAAATCATCATTAGCTGAGTACAGAGCCAGTTGAAAACTGTCCAGAGGTTAGGTAACAATTGCTTTGCTAAAACAGGAGGAAATTTCAAGACAGTGCTGTCCTCATCTTAACTGTAATTAATATTGTCACTAGTGACATAAGAGTAGACCAAAGGATTTCTCTTACATTTGTAGGTGATGTTGTCTGTGCAGGGAAGGATTGAAAGTGCTCTAGTGCAGAAGATGACAATATTCAGAAATTTCAGAACTGGTCTGAAATTCAGCACTTGTCATGGAGTCTAGGTCCAAAGTGTTGCATTTCAGAGAAATCATATGAACCAATATGAAATGGGGGAGTGATCAGCCAAGCAGCAGAAAGGTGCAGAAGTCTCTTTCTTTCTTACCTAATCTGAGGCACATTGAGGAAAAAAAAGAGAGAATGTACAATGGAATAAATAATGACAACTAATCTGAGTTTTTAGAAATAATGGACTATTATTATTCTGTCTGGTTTAATAATCTAATTAGAATTTAGCAATATAGGTGGGAAACTATTTGCAGGGGCAGAGCTTATCTCCTCCTTGTGACTAATCAACTGGCAAGAACTCAAGTACTCAATTTATACTGCCATGACAAGCGAAATGTGGGTAGGGATGGAGCTTTCAAGTGGGGCTTTACACTGTGCTGAACCTCTGAGAGGCTTTACACTGTGCAGAACCTCTGAGAGGCTGACAATATCCAAATGTTTCTGCTGTGTGTTATGCCTGATTTGTGTGCATCATTCCCCCTCCGTGGGAGCACAGCATGTTGAGAAAGGGGGTCTGGAAGCTTGAAGCTGTTGGGGTCCACGTCAGAACAACACTCGAGGAAAAAGTCAAGGACTCCTCACACGTTAAACTGGGAATTCAAAGCACTGTAATTATTAATGTGCCACTAGTGATAAATAATTACATTCTAGTCATAAAAGTAATCTTGGTGTTAGCCCCTTGTGTTTTTGCTATTAACTCTCAAAGGAGCTATTAAGTATCACAGTTCCATTTAATCTTATGGCTAAGGAATGAGAAAATGTCTTGTTCCAGGAAAAAGTTGAAGCAAATGGCCGCAAGGAAGATCAAGCAGCTTAGGAAAGAGAGCAGCAGTTGACCTGCAGTGGGCCCAAAGGCACAGCCAGAGCTGCCTGGGCAGCTTACCATGGAGGCAGACTTCCTTGTTATCTTTCTACTCAATGCCAGGGCCTTTCCCTTCTTCTAGTCCTGTCAGTTCTCCAGATGTGGGTAGGAGGGAAGCATCTCATGCCTATTCCCTTGTCTTGGACCCAGCTATGTGTCATTCTCAGTTGTCTGTTGCCTTATAAACTGCTGAGAGACAGTGCAACCTCATTTAGACCTGGATACTACAGTGGTTTGAGCTTTTGGGAGTATCTATCACAGTTGAAACTAGATGCTGCAGTAAGTGAATGTTAAAAAAAATCAAAAGTAACAAAATACCCCCAAACAAATAACAAAAACAAAACAAAAAAAAACCAAACTCACAACAAAACAAACAAACTAACAAGCAAAAGCCACCCCAGAAAAAAAAACAACACCAAAGCCCAGAAAAAACAGGTTTTCTTTTTCATCATGATGAGTGCTGAGGGTAGAAGCTGGACCAGACTCTTTTGACATTACTGTTTGCACTGTGGGAGGTTACAGCAAAGGCCATCTTGTAAATTTTCTGTATGTAAGGAAACAAGAGTCTTTTATTCCACTGCACAGATGAAGTAAAAGGTAACAGCATATATATAAAAAAAGGAGAGAATTACTGTAAAAATCTTGTCTTAAATGGCATAGCTGTGTCTTTTCCTGTGTTACATTATTTTAACTTCTGTGGCTGTTGAGCAAGAATACAGGTGAACATTTTGGGATAGGATTCATCCCTTGTATTAAATATTAACTTTAGCAGCAGGTCAGTTGGAATCATTTTGCTTATGCAGGGGAGAATACCAAAGCCCAGTGAAATGAGTGGATTAGTCCCATTAGCTTTAATGAATTTTGATCAGTCTCAATGATGTAATGTATTGTTACTATCAACTGAAATCAAGAATCTTATAACAGCTTCAGAGTACAGTTGCAACACAGTTTTGGGTTGGATTTTTTTTTACACCTCTTCTATAGTTACATCAAGTATCTAGAGTTTACCCTAAGGGGGATGTTTTATTCCACCTTGTTGAATCCTTCTATTTGAGTGCAGAAGAAGGAGTGGAATGTTGACACCTGCTGGCATTACAGTCAGCAGAACAAAATTATCCACGGTGATTGGTGGTGGCAGAAGTTCATGTCCCCATTCCCAGATGGTTTCCTTGTGTCGTTGTCTCCATGAGAAGTTCTGCAGCTATCACACTTGTCTGTGCTCATTTTATAACGAGGCACTTCCTAAGATTAGTAGTAATTTTGGACTCCATTATGGTATTAGTGCTTCTATACAGAGACGTTGTCTCATTCCCTCAAAGATTCCAGAGACCCATCAGAAATAAGACATTTCATCCTCCAGTGTGTGACATGCTCATGCTGCCTAATGCTTTCAGTTACAGTCTGAGCTTGGCCTTACACTGACACTCTTCCTGGATAGGTGAAAAGGATTTTTGTTTAAAACCAAAATGGATAAATAGGATATTATGTATCCAAACAAAAAGTAAGCCTATTGCTATTCTAGTGTTGCTGTTTGTAAACAGCAAGGGATTGCTCAAAGGCACACAAACTTGAAATAGTTACATGATTCAAGCAAGTAAGACACAGAGTCAGCTTTGAAACTCACAGAAATTAAACTCCAGAGTGTCTCAGCTTCTGGGCAGAGTTTATATTTCAGTGAAGACCTTTTCCCCTCTTTCTCCTGCCAATGCATTGTTGAGAGTTAGTTGTTGAAGTTTCTATTTTTGACCTCTTTGAGAATTAATATTTGAAAGGCAGGGAATTTAATTTGATTATTTCCTTTTTTCTTCCACAAGCTCCCATGTAAGGAAAAGCAAGGCAGCAATTTCTGGCATACTAAACTTTGAGGAAGCAAATTTCAAAATGACTGGGGTTTTTTTTGTTTTGTTTTGTTTTGTTTTGTTTGTTTTTGGTTTTTTGTTTTTTGTTTTTTGACACATTTATGGTCGTAGCAATTTGTTCAATTAATCTGACTCGGAAGTGAGAAGGAGGCAAAACTCTATTAGCTTTGAAAGTGCAGGTCTCTGGATGCTTTACAGAGTACCAGGTTGTATCCGTTTGCTCTACAAAACCATTCTGAGTAAGTCCTCTCTGGCAATGGTGTTTTTGCAGCATCCAGCCAAGGTTCCACAAGGGCTGTGGGCAGCACTTTAAGTCTTTCTGCACTCTGGTGGCAAAGCAAGTGGGGTGACTTGTTCTCACAGTCAGTGATGTGCGTAGAGAAACCAGAAGTAATCTTAAATGCAGCATCTGAAGGCAAGAAGAGTAGAGAACAAAACTCAACCCAAAACCACATGCTGTGGTAATTTTTCCACTTCAAGGAGCAAGAGCTGGCGTATGTGTGTCAGTGGTGGGAATCAGGCTGTCCTGAAGGCAGGGATCTCTGCTGTGGCACAGACAGGAGGGCTTGAGCTGGTGTGAGGTGTTCCAATTGCTCTTCTATAATGGTGGTGGAACAACAGTCCCGGAGGAAAGGCCTCTGCTTCTCCTGTGATGTGCAAGGCCAGTCCCAACACCTATGTAGTCAGAACTTAGCAGTGGGAGGATGGCAAAGAAGGTGCTGAATCAAGTCTCATGGATCTGTTTACTGTTACTTGCTGTGAGAGTGTCAGAGCCTGTCCCAGGCTGCCCAGAGAGGTTGTGGAGTCTCCTTTTCACTCATGTTCTGCTGCAGAATTCGCAGTCTCTGGAATAGCCACTACTGCTCCTCAACCATCCTCCATGTAAGGTGGGCAATGGTAGGCTCAGACTTACCTTCCTACTGCTTTGTACTGGACCTGCACTCTACTGAAACCTGCTTCCACCTTTTTCAAAAGTGCTGTCAATACAATCAGGGCTGTGTTCAGCACTCACCCTGCTTCATTGCCATTGGAATCACAGAATCACAGAATGTTAGGGGTTGGAAGGGATCTAGAAAATCATCTAGTCCAACTAAGTTTGTATCTGTGAGGTAGTGGGTTAGAGGTGCTTTAAAGTAAAATTTAGAGGTCATTAGACCCATCCTACCGATTATTTTGGGCAGTAGAAGAATGTCAAGCAGACTGTGTGTTTACAGAATTCATCATCATCTCCTGGAATGCAATCCTCAATGCCAAGTACACTTTGTATAGCGTATCATGGAAAACCAGCATTTAAAAATGGAAAGGTCAGGAGCTTGACCTCATTGACTTCCACAAATGGTAAAATATGCTCACTAGGGGTGAAGAGTATGTGCCGTGGAGGTACAGGACCTGAAAGTGCGAATTAGTAGTGTGAAGACAATCTTGCCTTTAGTGTCATCTGTAAGTGCAGTGATAAATGTGTAGGTGGAGCTCTTGCTGGAAGTTTCAAGGTGCTCTGAATATTCCTAAATGAATACTGTGATCACATGGAATTACCTTAAGCTTCTGTTATTACACATTTAACTTTCCTGCCTGCTTTTCAAGCTAGAGATATAACTGTAATGACACACACTACATGAAATTTCTACAGAGAAATTCTACTTGAAAATTTAAAACCTGCTTGGCCTATGTGTGATGATACACAATTTCATGGACGCAAAATATCCCCTGGACACATGCTTGTCATGACAGCTGAACTCCGTCTGTTCACAAGTGGATTTGGTGTTGCAATTAAATTGTCAATCAACTTGTGTCAGTCATGGAGTTTCTCAGCAATGTGTATTTAATGGCAATTGATAATGGAAAAAAAAAATAATAAATTGAAAACACATTGTTTATTAAAGGAAACCTGAAAATGATTTGACATGCTTTTCCTTGCAGCTTCCATGTTAGAATTCCAGAAGAATTTCTTAAATGGACAGTAACAGGGCAGAGATTAGGATGTGAGGAATGAGTCAGAGAAGTGCTGTGTGGTTCAGTGCTGCTGTTGCCTGAGCATTCTCAACAGCTTTGCAGAGTGAGATGTATAAACACCAAACCCCTTATTTTCTGCCTTCTTGAGAAAGGTTCCCTGTCTTTAAAGATGTCCCTAGTCCTAGAGGCACTTCCAGGGTAAGACAAGCATCTGGCAAATCCCAGAGTAAAGGTCCATAAATACATGTGTCAATCTTCCAGTCTAAGAGGCTTAATAGAGCTGTTGCAAATTCGAGGAGTTGCTTTATCACAGCTGAAGTGGGAAGCATTTTATTTTATGTCCTAGCTAGGTATTTATAATGCTGTTCTTAGGGTAGTGTCCAAGTGTCTCATAAACAGTATTGATTTTGCACTTGTACCGTATTGAAACCTTTTTACTGGGGAGAGTGATGGGAATTGTACAGCTGGACAGAAAATAGAGTGCAGTATTTCAGTGAAAAATTTTAGTGAAACTTCTGATCTGAATGTGACTGTTTCAAATCATTAACATTAAATAAGTATGAATTTCTGCTGTTCTTACAATGTTTTACTTACAGCCATATCTATTTTTGTGAACTAAACACTTTGATACCTTTAAACTGCATCCACAGTTGCAATTTAATTGCCAATTGCCCTTTTTTCCCTACCATTCAGAGGGAAGTCACAGTAAAGGACATTCCTTGGAAGAGGAATCAACCCCGATGTCCAGACTATGTCCTTATCCCAGACTTACCCCTATCCCGATCCATTAGGTAGTGCCGCCTTTACATTTAACATTAGACAAGTTTAAGATGATGTAATGCTGCTGCATAAAATCTGCCAGTAACTATTAACTCTTCAGTAGACGCAGCTCTGACACTATAGCTTCTGTAAGGGAAAGTGGCTGGAGGCCGAACAGCTGATGGTGCCCTCTGGCATCACATCCCTGCAAAGCAACTGTTTTACATCCCTTAAAACAAAGCTAGTTGTGAAGAAAAATAATTCTCCCTTATTTTTTTTTATTTCCTTATTTGTCCCTTATAGTAATATTATTTTAAATGACAGTTCCACCTGCTCCATGAGGCACTTTACTTGGGTCACTTGTCACATTGCATCTGTAGTGTCAGGTTCCAGGTGATTTTTCTGTTATTGCAAGAATACATGATCCTTGACAGAATAAGAAGAATTTCTTTTCTTTTCGAGGGGGATGCCTACTCCTGACTAGTGATGGAAGAAGGATTTTTCCTCCTGACTTCAATGAACAATTTATGCCTTGTTCTATTCACAAGGCAAAGCCAAGTTATCCAAAAGCAACCCGTTTGGATAAATATTTCTTGTAGTGTAAAATCTGAGGTGTGGGGTGGAAGAGGAGAATATCTATAGAGTTCAAAAGTATGATTGGGGTCAGATCCACATGGCATACTTACCTGATTGAGTACCCTGGTCAGAGATCCTGTTAAAAGTGTGTATGTCTTTGTTCTCCTTGAAACTGTGTACTTGAATGCTGCGGTGGCCATCCATGCAGCAGGGCTTTTTTTCCTGCAATGTCATTTTCTTCTCAACATCTTATATTTAATACTAAAAGAATATGATCATTACAGATCCCAAGCTGGAAAACCCATTCCAAACACTTCAGGCTTTCTAAGCAGCACTAAAATTGCTTTCCATCAGTGATGCTGATAATGCAACATCCAGCTTGTAGGGTCACTATGAAGTAGTTCTAGAAACAGTAGTTGTAGGAGTAGACGTCGAAGTCGTGTGTTAAGAATAACTTGTTTCTGTAACTCCAGATCGCCAGCCTAAAACTTACTGAGCATCCACAGTCACAGCTCTGCTCTTACTGCTCTTTTTCTGGTGCTAATTACATGTGTATCAAGCTAATAGGTTTTCTAAGGGTGAAGAATTAATAGGATATACCATATATACATTTATTTTTTAGCAGTGATGCTAGAACTACACTACGTGATCCTCACAGTCAAACAGAAAGGCTCCTAGAAAGCACAGCGGCATTTTTGTGGCCTCATGTAAAGTGCAGTGTGTAACAACTGCCCAGAATCTGGATAGCAAAAGACTTCTGAAATACTGAACAACTCTGAGACAAACCAAAATAATGATTTTTGCATTACAATTATTTGGTAAACAACTCTCTGACTGTAAAATCCTGGGTATTCATTCTCTTTGCTGGTGTAGTTTAGGAGGCAGCAGACTCAGCTTGTCTTTGGGGAAGCTCCTCACCCAGACTATGGCTGAATGCTTACTTAAAGAGGATGATCTGTTATATTTAATCCAACTGCTGCCTTTTTTTTTTTTCTTTTTTTTTTTTTTTTCCCAGTACTTGTATTTTCAGTATTCTCACTTTCCTGCAGGCTTGAAACGGTGATGCAGAAACATCACAGCTAGTCCCTCAGGCTTTATTTCCGTTTGGCAGGGATGGCCATATGCTTACATCTGTGGTTACCCATGGTGATTTGATGCCTCCTTTCCCACACCTGCCATCATAACTGAATTCTGACAGAACCCCTTCACAGAGCATGATATGAGTATTCCTGAAACTCAGACACAACTCTGGCAGCTATCCCGCATCCTCCACATTACAGTTGGATGTTTAAGACATAAAGCCATGGTCCTGTTAACAGAAGATACAATCAGTTCAACTGGGGGTAGAGCTGTGACTGTTCTGCAACTTCTGTGGGCTTAAATGGCTAAACTTAATTGTGTATTGGAGTTTTCCATCTTGAAGAACCAAGGATGCGCTGCCAACTGGCAGAAGGGCTGGAAGACATCCAGCCTCGCTTGCTGCAGGGACCACAGCAGCTTTTGCTGCTTGGCAAACACTTCCCACCACCTCCGCGGGTGGTGGGGCTGACCAGAGTGTCTATTCCCCGCGCAAACCGGTGGCCAGGCTTCGGGTTAATCCGGAGAGCCGTCGTTCCCACCTTGGCGAGCCGTTAACACCCCGAGCCCAGACCAGCAGCCTTCCTGGGGGACCACCCTGCGGTGACCGCCCGCAAAGCCGGGTGCCCGCCACAGCCCGGGAGCTGGGAGCCGCCGGGGCCACCCCGGAGCCCAGCCACACATGGCCGGTGCAGGCGGCGGGGACACGACACTACCCCGGGGAGGGGCTGCGAACTTGCGGGCGGCCCCCGCCCCTCACACCCACCCCAGCGCGGGGGGAGCGGTAGGGAACCCCCCAGTTCCGCTTCCTGACGCTGCTCGGCCGGGCCCGGGAGCGGCGGCGGGAGCGCGGCGGGGCTGCCGGCTCCCATGGCCGGCGAGCGGACGCGGCGCTTCACGCGGAGCCTGCTACGGCCGGGGCAGGCGGTGGAGCTGCGGCTCAGCGCGGCCTCGGCCGCTGCCGCCGGGCGGCTGCAGCCCCGGGTGAGTGCGGCGGGGCCGGGCGGGTGGGGCGGGTACCGGCCCAGGTGCGAAGCTCGTCCGGAATCCGGGTTGGGGTGGGCGTGGCGCTGAGTGCCCCGGCCCAGAGCGGCCGCCGGTACCGCTACGGTCCGTGCCGCAGCCTGCGGCTGCTGTCCCGAACACTGCTCGGGGAGAAGCGGCTGCCGGCCTTGCTCGGGTTCCACGGGTGTTCTCTTCGGAGTGAGCTTTGCGCGGGCGGGTGAAATGAAATGTGCAGACTGAGCTACTGGTGCTGGAGCGAGTCCCTGGGACTGGGACTGGTCAGGGACTGAGCTTTGGGGACTTTGCAGCTGATGTTCCCATAAATGACGATGAGTTCTGTATGGGCGCCTCACTCCAACCCACATTGCAGGGCTGGAGTGTGTCCAGAGAAGGGCAATGGAGCTGGGGAAGGGTCTACAGCACAAGTGTGGTGAGGAGTGGCTGAGGGACCTGGGGTTGTTCATCCTGGAGAAAAGGAGGCTCAGGAGAGATCTTCTGGCTCTCGACAGCTCCCTGACAGGAGGTTGGAGGCAGGTGGGGTTGGACTTTTCTCCTAAGGCATAAGCACCGAGAGAAGAGGAACCGTCCTTGGGTTGTTCCAGGTGAGAGTTAGGTTGGAGGTAAAGAATAATTTCTTGACCTCCAGGGTTTTCCAGAACTGTCCCAGGCTGTCCAGGGCAGGGGTAGAGTCCCCGTGATCCCTGGATCTGGGGAGATGTGGTGCTGAGGGACATGGGTTAGTGGTGTCCTGACAGTGCTGGGGCAATGGTTGGATTCCATGATCTGAAAGGTCTCTTCCAAGCAAAACAGTTCTGTGATTCTAAGTGCTCAGAAACCATTGCAGGTGGTTTCTTCTGGAAACTTCGTGGAAGGAGGTTTGAAGTCCTGCAGAAACACCACACCTGGTCTTCCTGGTAGCATTTGCTGCTCAAATGCTTCATGAGGGTTCAGTCCCCACATCTCTCAGTGGAACAGCAAAAAAGGGCTGTAAACTGCCACCATGCTGCTCTAACATTTTTTTCTGCTCACTTTCTGTGATTGTATGCAAGACCTTTGATTGATAGGCGCAGAGGCTAAATGATTAGAATTCACAGAGAAATGTCTACTTGCCTTTTTGAATCACAAACCCATTTACGAGTCATTTATTAGCCATTTTTATGCTTAGATCCCTTTGGACTTAAACCTATGTGTTATGAGAGATAAATGCCGCCTTCTTAGATGATTAAGCATATAATCACTGTGAATCGTGTAATTCAGATAAATATTTTCCCTTTACCTATTTTTTTTGTGAAGTGTATTTCACAAAGCAGGCTAAAAAACTGAAAGAGGGAAAGTTGTCAGTGAAATGTCATCCATTTGTTAACGTTTACTCCGTGTCTGCCTAAATGCAACACACATGCTGCATAAAAGGGGAAATAATTCTGCAGATCTATCCCTGTAACATTAGTGGCCATTTCCATCTCTGGAGGACCTTGCCCACTAAAAAAGGAGAGCAGCACTGGAATGGCCATTCTGCTTGGAGGCAGCAGCTGGTTTGTGCTTCCCAGCTCTCTGTAGACCAAAGTGAGTTGTTTACCTTGCTAGATTTGCAGTGCATTTTCAGTCAGCTTTGAAGGTCTTCATAAAACACTTCCAAGATTCTGACGTGCAAAAACTCAGTGGAAACTTACTTGCCTCTCCTGGCTTCCCTCAAAGGTTGTACATGCTGTCAGCACTTCTCAAACCCTCAAGTGTCTCCACAGCAGGGAGATGCACACGACCCTGGCCTGTGGATGCACAGAGATCAGAACTTGGCCCACTGTCAGACAGGATGCACTGTGAACTTGGGGTGAAACCAAATTCTGGTTTCAGCTGTGCGGCTCGGTGGGAGCACGCAGGGACTTCCAGATGTTAATGCCTTATTGACCAGTGGGAAGGATGGTTCTGAAGCCTGGGCAGCTTACTATGTTGAATGCAGATGGCTCTGGGAAACTTAATCGTACTTCTTAGCATACTTCTTTGGGGTTGCCAGTAACATTGTGTTACATTTTATAAAAAAATTTATAACATTATGCTTATATACCTTATGCTGAGGACTCCTGCCACGGCACAAAGCTGATGTCTTCAGAGGTAAACCTTTTTGAGCTACATTAAGAACAAGCAAAATTGACTGTTCTATCTTGTCTGACAGGCAGAATGTCCCTCAGCAGCTGTTGCTGGGGTCGCTGGTTGCCCCGTGGCCAGCAGCATGGAGCTGAGAGGTTCTGTGCTGGGCAGTGATCACTGTTTCTGTGTCCCCGACACCAAGTGCTGGCAGGTCTGTCAAGGTGTGTTTTCCGGGGAAGCTTCCCTGGCCAGGGTGCGAGGACACTGAGATAGTACAACTGCTGTGGGAAGGCTTTTGTGTGGCTGTTGCAGAAATGTTCTGCAGGGCCTGAAATTTCTGCTTGAGTTTGTCCTGACTTTTGTACCAGGAGTATTCTTGCAGAAGAGAACAGTCTGGTATGCTTGGTGAGGTGTGTTGGTTCTCATTGCATCTTGCTCTGGATGTATCAGCACTTGTCTCCAGATGTGCGGTTTTTTCTTTTGTCTGCTTTGCCTTTTCTTTTGCTCATATTCATTTTATAAAAGACGAACTTCTGTAGTGCCCTAGAAGATAGGAAGTGGGAAGGGAGGCAGAGTGTGGAATATTTGCATGTATCTGCTTGACAGGGGGTAGCAGCTGCAGTGTCTCAGTACAAACAGCGCGTCTGAGGTCGATTAGCCAGCTCCTGAGTGGGTGGAGGGAGCAGTACTACCAGGTGTTCCTGGTGAGTGGCTGTACTTCAGGTTGTTTCTGTAAGTGCCTAGTTAAGCATTCACACAGAAAAGGCAATTCAGTGAACTCGTCAGTGAAATGGATCAGCATCATCTAAAAGGTAAATAATTTATTGTATTTTGAAACTTTGTTGTGAAATTCTTTGTCTCCTCTAATAGGAGAGGTTTGTTTGAAAGTTGCTTTACAATCGCTCACTGCCCAGCAAAGCTGAATAGTTGCTCACAAGAGAGGGAAATTAATTTGTGTGTTGCTTCATTTGCATCCGTAGCTGCAGTAATATTTCACTGGAAGCTTTAAAAATGGGGATGGGCTAGTCAGTGCTCCTAGAAATCAGCTTGCTGGCTATCTGGCCAGTGCTGAGCTTCATATTATGCTGTTATTTTCATGCCTCATCGTTTGGCTGAGTACTGCTGACTTCAGGACTTGTGATTTGCAAGTAAGTACTGTGACACTTCTCATAAAGGAGGTGTGGGGGGTCTTGACTTGATCCTCATCTCTTCCACACTTAAACAAGTTAATAGCAGTCTGGAACTGGGCTCTTGCTTCATGTGTCTTTGTTTCTGGCAGAGGTTTCTTTCCATTCCACTGCAGCCAAGCCTGGGGAGTTGTGGTGTCCCATGACCCCGTATTGTCTGTCTGTCTCATGAATGGAAGGCTGAATCATGTACTTCCCCACAAAATGGGTTTCTCTCCTTGTTATTTTACCTGGGGCAAATGTAATTCCTCCCTGAAAGAGCAGATTCCATTTGTTTCCAGTGTGTATTTCATGTGGTATGTTCTTGATTACAAATAGAGACCTTATTATTTGTATTGTAGCTGTCTGCTTCTGGCTCGGGTTTGCAGTGAACTGTTGGTGAGGTTTTTTTGTGACTCCAGTGTTGGAGCCTCTCAGAAAGAGTGATGCATATTGTGTACAGCTGCTGCTGCTGCAGTGGCACCCTGGGTGATAATAACTACAGAGCTTTGAATGTGCTTACTCTGTAGGACCATCGTTTGAGACCTTTTCTTCTTAGGTGACTGTGTGTGAACTGGACTTCCTTGTTGAGAATTAGGCCAAGGAATGAAATGATGCTGAAAGCTTCAATTGTCAAGGAGGGACAGTGTTAACTGACTATTCCACAGGCAGAAACTGGTCTGTGAAAGGCTCTGAGGGCATTCTGATGTTTGCTGTTTGTCCAGGACGAACCAAAAAGTAAGGCACTTATCCAGGGAATGCCACTGTGCTATATGAAAAGAGGCCCTGTATGGTTCTATGTATGTGCCCACTTGCAGTTGTCACAGACCAGCTGCTTGACTCGTGTCTCTCCCAGCAGACCCCCTGGTGTATTGTCTCTTATTTTTGTGTTGTCTTTGCTTAGTGCCTGGGTGGTGGCCTGGCAAAGGAATCCCAGAAGAATCCCTGCACACGCACAGGGTAGAAGCCTCATCCCATTGTGGTGTTGCGAAGAGAGGGTTTATTCATGGCACAGTCCAGAGCTGGCAGCTCTGCTTTTGAGAGTCTTTGAGTTTGAGATAAGCTGTGGTTTGCTCAGCGGACAACTTGTTGGGCATGATTGGATGTTGGCAACCTTCTGTGAATGCAGTGCCTTGATGAAGTATTAAGTAGCTTGTTGGCATTTATGTTTTACCTGTGAGCCTTGTTTGTATGTGCTCCAAAAATTGGCCTTTCATTAATATCCTGTGCAATATGCCTCTCAAAGATAAGGCCCACATTATCTGCAAGCAGTATCCTTTCTCAGCATTTTTGGTAGTTATTGCTTTGAAGTGTCTCGCGAGTAGTTTTGTAGCTGTTCTTCAGCTGAGGTATCGCACAGACAGTGGCATGGCCCTTACTGGTTTCCACTGGTGGCTGCAGCCTGGCTGCGTGGGTGACCCAAGCAGAGGATACAGTAAGGAATGCTCCGTTCGCACATTCTCCAGCTGCTCAGCTCCCTCCTCTGCACACTGACAAAGTTCTCCTCAGCAATTTGAGGAACTTTGTCTGAGACTGGCACAGGGGATTCAATTGATGCAGAAATGAGAAAAAGGAGATAAGGGAAGAGAGCCTCAGAGAGGGTGGAGACAGAGAAGGGCAGAAAATGCTTTAGAAAGACATTAAAAGCAGTGGAGAAAATGGGGGAAAGGAGGAAAGACTTCGTGGGGAAAGAGAGGCTGAAGAAGACAATAAAACAAAGGAAAGAAACAAAGAGAGTTGCAAGAAGGATTTGTCAGGTTGGTGAACAGCTTGTGCAAATAAACCCCTGGTAGGCAGCCCTGAGGACTCAGGTTTGAACATGGGGCTGTTACTCATGCCTTGAGTCTGTTGCTTGACTAATGCTTTGTTATACGTTAATATGAAGTGAGTCAGCTTGAGTGGCTCAGAATGCTCTTGGTTTATGGAATCCACATTAACTTATTTTCCTTTGCTTATAATGTTAAATAAGGGGTCTGGGGTGGGAAAGAATGAACAGCGGTAGAGAAGAGGAGAATCTGGAAAATGTTGGGTTTGGACGGTTGCACAGAGAGACTGATTTGTATTGTGGTTTATAGCAGGAGGTTCTGTGGTACGTATGTCGCTTCCAGATGTCAAAACCTATGTGTAACTTTTCTAAAACAAGGTGAGAGTCTGTGAAACAGTGACATAGATGTGATCATGACATAAGCAGCAGAGGCTCACTTGCAGTGTGAGTGCTGTTCCCAGTTCAGGATGGTCTGTTCACAGAACTCAACAATCATTTTCTGAAACTGGATTATATTTGCTGGCTGGTTTATACCAACTGTGTTTTCTTACATGCCAACTTTATCCCTGGTTTTGTTGATAAGAAAAACAAAACACCAGGATCTGACTGCCCAAGATCATGTAATAAATCTACAATAAGAGCCTTAGAACAACTGTCTCTGAGTTCACCCTTCACAAACTGTCCTGCCCCAGATGGCTGAATAATTTTCTTTGCTGTTCAGACTGTTTCGTAGCCTGTCTCTGTATTCTCATTGCTGAGAGGGACAAATTTACTCCTGCCCTGTAAGGAAAAGGAGAGTTTGTGCCTGCCCTTTGTGTGCTGGCTTAGGCTGAATGACTTCTGCTCACGCTGTCCCTTCCCAGGAGAACACTAACGGGCTCTGAAGAGCAGTGTCAGGGGAGGGCACTGGGCTGTGTTAGTGCCGAGTGGTGATATGTATCAGTGAAGCTTTCCGGAGCCCACTTCTTACAGCAGGAACTCGGGGGGTTTTCTTCTGTTTGTTTCCCACCCCTCCCCTCTCCTTTGGTTTATAGATTGGACTCACAACACAGCAGTCTTGTTTTTTTTCCCTCGCTGTCAATGACATATAACTACAACCTAAATGCTTTGCTTAGATATATTTTTAGTAGATTACTTGTCATCTCTGCTACATTT
The DNA here is from genome assembly GCA_013401355.1 of Ceyx cyanopectus. Lineage (NCBI taxonomy): Eukaryota > Metazoa > Chordata > Aves > Coraciiformes > Alcedinidae > Ceyx > Ceyx cyanopectus. The sequence goes on from VYZU01072896.1 coordinate 36,963, forward strand.
TTATCCCCCCCCAAATACAAAGAGGGAGGAGATTGGTGATGTTTTTTTTGTTCTGAAATGTTACACACCGTGCTTTACAAATAGTGTTCCCTTGGAGCCCTCCCTTGGGGACTGTCCTGCCCAGCTTCTCCATACCCTCAGAGCTCACATCCAGCCTCTTTGGGTGCTGAAGTGCTACTTTTCAGCTGGAGCCCAACTACTATGGATTTTGGAACACAGTGTGATGTTTTGGGATGATGTAATGTAGCTGTGCTTTAAGCATGTGTGAAGCTTCATTGGCTGAAGCAGCCTGGACGTGTCTGCAGTGCATGTGGGGCTGTACGGTGCAGGCATCAGTGCAACTTGCAGCCACCAGCATTGGGATCCCAGGTGAATCTGTTCAAAAAATGAATAAAACCACACCCTGAACCACACTATATGTTTTGAATTACTAATTCAGTCATTATTAGTGAATGCTTCGCTTACTACCCAATAATCTTCCTTCTGCTGCTGTTATGTAGTCAGTGGGATGTGCACTGCTCAGAAGGTTGGTGATGAGCTGTCCAGGTTGTCGTCATCTTCCTAACACCTGAGTGTAGTTCTCTGCTCCTGACTTCACTTCAGGAGGCTGTTCTGTCACTGAGTCTGAGAAGATTTTCAGCTTTGAAGGTAACATTGGCTGACTTAAAGCAAGCACGATTCTTGGTTACTTTGACATGCTGACCTAATTTAAATGATGTAGATATCATGAAATATAATGAATGCAATGGAGCTGGATACAGTGTGGGGTGGAGCTTCCTTTTTATAGTTCCTATTTTATCAACAAGTGTAGTTGCAGTGAATCATTTGCCTATGTGCCACATATACCTGCTCTTGCAGCAGGGAGGAGGTTGATGTATGCCAGCTCATTTGGAGGAGTGGACTGCTCATTTTTAAGTGAGGGTGAAAATCTGTATTCTTAAGTTATCTCCTCACACAGGTTTTCCTTTGCTTTTCCCGGACTCAGTTAAAGGTGGGGAGCACAGCAGCTCTGCAGAAAAAAGACCTGGAAACATCTTTGATGCAGAAGCCATCTGGAAAACTAAAGTGTAAAACTATGAGATAAATGTGTCTATGTTTTGATGAAGTTCCTTGGTCATCTGTGGTCTAGGTTGAGGGCTGTTTTTTTTTTTTCTTGTTTCAGGGAGAGAGTAAATCATTGGCACAATTTGAAGAAAATATACTTCTGAAATGTGAGTAGTTTCTTCTGTGATTTGAGTTTTTGTCATGCTCTAGGACAGTGGTGAAGGGTTTATAAACCTTACTGGATTTCAAGTACTTCCCTCCCCACTAAAATTCCTGTGACTTCCTGGGAGAAGGGACAGGAACAGAGTCAGGAGGGCTGCTGTGGGATCTTCTGGCCACAGTGTCATGTTACAGAGCCTCAGTGGCTTCTGACCCTGAAATTGCTTTTTCCAACACTTTCCTGTGAGACACTTGTTGCCTTATTGTTCTCAGTCTCTTCGAAAATGGAAGTGTATGGCCTTTTTCCTGTCTGCCTTTTTTTTTTTTGTGTGTGTGTTGGTTTTTTTGTTGTTTTTTTTTATAGATAGAAGAGCCTCAGAAGTGGTCTCAAGTCTCTAAAGTGCTTCAGGGGCTAAAACTTGGCCATCCTTGGGATGGAGCTGTTTGATGGTTTTTTGCTCTTAAGCTGTGCTGAGCAAAATCGAGGGAATTGCATGGTACAAAACAACTGTGCACTGGCAAGGGGAGACCTTGGGAAAACAAGTCCCGGCTCCCACCTCCAACTCTGCCCGCAGAGAGAAAGGGAGTGATGAGCAAGTATTAAAACTGGTACTGAGCAGACTTCGATATTGATTCCAGAATATCATGTGACCTGTATTTTTGTATTCACGTATTTGCCATGAGTACTGAAATACGTGCTGAGCTTTTCATGTCTCCATTGTCTGCATATAGACACACTTTTTTTTTCCTCTCATTCACGTGGAGCAGGTGGACTTCCAGCAGCAGATAAAGGGCAATTACTGTAACAGTGCAGAAATACCAGGCACAGCTCTCATCTGAAAGCCAGCTACTAAAAAGTATTTGCCTGTTCCAAAGCTCACACCTCAATTTGAAGCATCAGTGGCTTTTTACATGAGTAGCAGTTGTTTTTCTCTCTGAGCTGTGCCATTGCACTTCTGGAGCTTCTGTTCTGCTGACACCATTTGATTGAACAGCTAAAATTGAAAACACTGGTGGAAGCTAAGTTGTGGATCTTCAAGTAGAACTAAATGATTCTGGTGTCCTCAGGGCTATGTGAATTTATCCTTGTAGCTTCCCTGGAGTCAGTGAAAACTGTTTTGAGGGGGTAGTTAGAACTTGAAAAAAAACATAACTTCAGGAGATGCACACACAGAAATTTAGCTTATACTGTTTCCTGGTCAAATAATAATATGTGATTTAACAGAAACATTAGGAAATCATTATAGAATCATTTGGTTGGAAGAGACCTTTAAGATCATCAAGTCCAACCGTTAACTCTACACTGCCAGGGTCCCTAAACCATGTCCCCCAGTACCACATCCACACGATTTTTAAACACTTCCAGGGATGGGGACTCGACCACCTCCCTGGGCAGCCCATTCCAATGCCTAACCACCTTTCTGTAAAGAATTTTTTCCTGATATCCAACTTAAATTTCCTTTGGTGCAACTTGAAGCCATTGCCCCTCGTCCTGTCATTTTTAACTTGGGAGAAGAGGTCGACCCCCACCTCCCTACAAATCCCTACAAATCCCCAGTGTACACAAAAGAAGTTGCAGTCTAGATAGATGATAACTTTTTTTTTCATGTGTTTTTCAGAAGTCTCCCGCTCTTTCTTTTTTATATTTGAAATACATACCCAAGCGGTCAGGTGGTTTTGTAGTGTTTGGAAAAGAATTGGAACTTATGAAACTCAGCAAATCAAAGTGGTTTAAATCTGTTCAATTTGAAAATGGAAAAGGATGATGATCAGCTTATGATTTTGTTCAGTTAATTGCTAATACATGGGTCAAAAAAACAAAGGCAGAATGGCAGTGGTCTGATGCTTTTTGCCTCTGTCTGAGCTCCAAGTGTTCCTCGTGACCCTATCCTGGTATCCAAACACATCCTGCAAAACAAGCTAATGAGAACAAGTTTAAAATACTTTTCTCTGTCTTAAGGGTATAAAATAAGAAATGAAAATTGAACCATGGCTAAGGAATGACACTTGCTTGGTGGTATTATAATGGGTGCAGCTTAGGAGTTACTTTCATTTCTTCACGTATGTCTCTAAGATAACAGTAGCGAAAGCTCATGCGACCGGTATGGTTGTTGTTAGGCTGTTGGGCAGGAAACAGCTTTTCCTGTTCTGTTGACTTTCTCATAAATATTAACCCATCTGGGGCTCCAGCATTTGTTATTGCAATGGGACAGACAATGTCAGTAGCAGCCAAATTTAAACATCTTTGTTACTTTAAATAGACTGAGTAGATTCTGGTTAAAAAAAAAAAAAAAAAGGCAGCAAAGCATTTCCCATTGGTTTGTATTACTTCGTAGCATCTTCAGTTTCTGCCTGCATAATCAATTTGGAAATTAGTTGGATGAGATCTTTCTCTGAAGTATGGGCTCATACTGGTGTGGTTGCTCTTCCGGATCAGGTTAGAGCTCCCCTAAATGGTGTGTCACAGGCAGATGCTGCGTTCCTCAGCGCTCCCAAGTCAAATAGTAATTGTAGTGCATTTGATTATGAGCTTCCCTGATCACCTGATCACCAGATAAATCTACAGGTTGAGTAGGATGATGGATCCATCTTCTCCACTACTTTCTTGATATGAGTTCTACCCTTGTCTGTTGAACCCCCTAGCAAGTGCTGTCCGTGGGTAACAGCAATACTAAGGCAGAGGTGAAGCTCCCTTAAACTTTCACCATGCCTGTTTCTCTCAGCTGACAGTCATGTGAATGCTGATTCAGCAGGATGTCTTCATTTAGGGTGGAACCTCCTGCCAGGGTGCAGCAGGCTCTTATGGCTGGCATTCAGGCCTGTGGTTTCTTCAAATCAGATGCTGATATAGGAGGTTTGAAAGCTGGAGGTGTGAGATCTGCCGATAAAGCTTGTGCTGGGTGGAAGACACCTCCTCTAAACTTCCCAGTGCTTGTGTACTGCCATGGACAACTTGCCCCACCACTCTCCTCAGCCACTTGACAACTTGATCTTTTGTGAGGAGCAGTCATGTTGAGTTAAGCATCATAACAACATCACTGATGGGGAGAATGAGCAATTGTAACCAAGCCTGCCCTTAACACCTGATGGCGTATGTCTGCTGGTGTATCTGTGGTTTTGTTTAGATCTAACTGCTCCTCATCTGCTCAGCTGCTTGACACAAGCATGAGTGACAGCAAGGTGAGAGCACTTCTGTTGGCTCCAACTCCCTGTTAGCGTGAAATCCTTGTGACACAGCATATAAAGTGATAAATGATTATTTTCTGGCTTGAATCTAATCAGAGCACTAACTCTATGGTGGAGTGAATTTGGGCATGAACTTGGGCATCTATTTACAAATATAATCACAATGTTTTTGTAAACAGAAACAGTGGACATTTCTGCAAAAGCATCTCCTGGCTGCTTTGTTCTTCATTTCTTCCTTGGGGTAAAAAGTTTTGGAAGAGTAAATAGAGAAGAGGTCAGTGTTTGGGTGCCACCTGAAATTACTGGGATCCCTTGGAAGCTCATTTATTTGAGATGTGTCATAATGAAATAGAGAATGGTATAACCTGAATTTATATTCTAGACCAATATTTTGGTTTTAGTAACACACTGAAATGGTTCTGCAAGAACAGGATTCTTTTATAAATAACAATAATTGTAGCTGCTGTTGACTTCCCTTTTAAGACTTTATTAAAAATAACTTGCAGCCAAACATTTCAGTCAGCGAGAATGAAAACTCTGCACATACGTGTTTTTAGCTCATAGTTTCTAATTGTGTTTTAATCTCCTTTTGGAGTTCTGTATTAGTCTTTCAAAACACGCATGGTATTAATAAAAATACTATTCTTCTGAAGTTTTTTTTTCATGAAATACCCACCAGAAGACATGTTTTTAGAAGTGGTGTTACAGCTTAATAAATACAGACCAAACAAGTTATAGTTGGGCTCGTTTTGCTAATTGTGCATTTAGTTGACTAAAGAACCTTGTGGATGTGAACAGTGATAGTAGGCAATGTGGATTCATTAGGCTGTGGTTGGTACATCTTTATTCTTTTGTTTTGGATTTGAAGTGAAAGGGACGGAGTGAAACCTTGATAAGAGATTTTAAATGGGAACCACGTATTGCCATCCAGGGGACACAATTTCCCCCCCGCCATTGCCCATGAGATACTTGAAGAGCTGCTGTTCAGGTTGATCTAGTGAGGAGAACATTCCTGGGTTGTGGAAAATGCAAAGCAGGAGAATTTCTACAAAATGCAGGATGCTTTTGGTTGGTTTGTTTTGCTTTGCCTTTGGCTCTTCGGTCAGTGAGGCAGGAGCAATAGCAGAGGATCTGTGCAGAGTAGCTCCTGGTGTATCCTGTGTCCACAGCTATGACATCCCACTAAGGACTGTCCATCTGAAGGTTGTAGGTTATGCATGCCATGGTATGGGTGGTCCCACTGCTCCATTACACAGATTGGGCTTTCTGGCCAATGTAAAAGAAGTGGGAAAAGGAGCTGCTTTGAGGATCTGGAACTGCTAAGAAAGGAAAGGTCTGGGGGCTAATCAACCCTTGTTGTAATTGAGAGGATAACTTCTGTTGTGTGGCAGCAGCTGGCACTATGTACACATAGATCCCATTGCTGAGAAGGGACTTGTCTTATGGAAGCTGATGTTGATGCCAGGAGGATTCTGTGTAGGTAGATTTCTGTGTAGAAATGCATTATTTCCTCTGGGTGCTTTAGCCCCAGAAATATCATGGATGGGACATACATGACATGAACAAATGGGAAAAGGCTGGATCTTTCAGCTTTGGGTTCTTTTGGTTGTTGTTTGGGGTTTTTTTTAGCAATATGATATGATATATGATATGATACGATATATGATATGATATATGATATGATATCCTTCCTTAATATTTATAGCCTGAAAAACTTTCAGAGTCCTAATTCTTGGCTTCTTTATTTTGGAAATTTATTTGCCATTGGATTCTTGGCTCTGTTCAGAGAAAAAAAAAGGTATCTGAAGCCAGTTTATCTTGCTGCCAGTGGAGGTGATGACACTATTCAATGAAGTAGCAGAAGTACTTCTTTTTCTAAAGATACCTTGTGTTACATCTAGGACTACTTCTAATAACAGGATGAACTAGAGATCTGTGTGCGATCTCAGGACCATGATCTTATTGCAATCACTGAGACATGGTGAGACAGCTCACATGACTGGAACACTGTTATGGATGGCTATGTCCTTTTTAGGAAGGATAGGCTGGCAAGGCTAGGTGGTGCAGTTGCTCTCTATGTGACAGAGCAATTAGAATGTATGGAGCTCTGCCTGGGGGACAGTGAGGAGAAGGTCGAAAGCTTGTGGATAAAGATCAAAGGTGAGACTAATATGTCAGACATTGTAGTAGGTGTTTACTACAGGCCAGCTGATCAGGATAAGGAAGTTGATGAGGCCTTCTACAAGCATCTGGGGGTAGCTTTGAAATCCCAGACTCTGAATGTCATGGAGGACTTTAATTACCCTGACATTTGCTGGGAAAATTGTACATCCAGACACAGTCAGTCCAGTAGGTTCCTCCAGTGCATTGATGATAACTTCCTAATGCAGATGTTGGAGGAGCCAACAAGGAGAGGAGTGCTGCTGGACCTTGTACTGACCAACAAGAGGCTCTGGAGAAAGAGACCTGGGGGTCCTGGTGGATAGGGGGATGATCATGAGCCAACAATGCGCCCTTGCATTGGCCAAGAATGCCAATGGCATCCTGGGATGCATTAGGAGAAGTGTGGCCAGCAGGTCAANGTTAAGGGTGAGTGTAGAGAGGATGGAGCCAGACTTTTCTCAATGTCGTCCAATGACAGGACGAGAGGCAATGAATGCAAGTTGGAGCACAAGAGGTTTAAAATCAACACAAGGAAGAACTTTTTCTCAGTAGGGGTGACAGAGCTCTGGAATGGGCTGCCCAGGGTGGCTGTGTAGTCTCCATCTCTGGAGACACCTAAGAGCTGCCTGGATCTGTTCCTGGGTGACTTGGTCTAGGTGATCCTGCTCAGGCAGGGGAGTTGGACTAGGTGATCTTCTAGGTCCCTTCCAACCCCTAATATCTGTGAATCTGTGAATCTGTAACTCTTCTCATGACAGTATCATATTGGTAGTTTATTATAATTTTGACACCAGCTCTTCCCCTTTTATTTTCAGCTGCTGAACTCCCAGCTTGCGGTAGAAACTATTATTTTCGAGGCATTTGATGTTTTGAATTAAAAGTTTATTAAATTAACCTGGTGTGCTTTAGGCAGCTAGGCTCCTGCCTCCCTGGGACAGTCCATCATGCTTCTGAGGGAGTTTAGAAAGGGATTTCTTGGCTTGAAAATCCAAAAAGGCTCCTGAGAACAGCATGTGCAGAGCCAGGTGGGAATCATTGCTGCTCTCTATGAAAAGAAAAAAGCAACAATCCCACCACTTTTTTTTTTTTTTTCTGAGACTGTAGGTCCGTAAAGCTGCTGAAATTCTGAGTGGGTTGTGTTTGGGGGCCCAGTAAAGGAGACAAGAGTTACTAAGTCTGGTGTCCTCTCTTTCTTGCTTGTGGCTGGGTGTTGGGACAGGCTGTGCAGGCCGCCACAGAGTGCCACTATCTACTTTATTTCGTGTTCTCACCCTCTGTTCATTGGCAGTCAGAAGAGTCCTGCCTCTCTGACTTAGCTTGGTTTGCTCCTGTGAAGGTGTATGAAGCCTGACCCATTCATTTGTCATGAAGAGTGGCAAAGAGTTAATGTTTTTCTTTGTTTAAACAGTATGAGAAACAAAGAAACAGTTTATCTCATTTAAAATCCTACCTTAAATTTTAAGACATATACAGTTTTTTCCTACTCAGGTGAGTTAATTGAAAAGCAAAGAAGATATGAGTAGATAGGAGCAGGCCAAGAGATACCTTCTTGTAAGCTGAAGAGAGATAGATCTTCTCAAAAAGTCAGAGGCTGAAAGTGTTCTGGTTATGGAGGAGTTCTATATATTGTTACCTGTTCTTACCTGGGTTGTAAGTAGAAAGATGTCATTGTCTTGGACTGCAGGCAAATTGGAATAAGAAACTTTAACAAGATTATCGCTGTCCTAAGAGTTGGCTTTACTCCAGGTTTGGGTAGTGTCTGTTGAAGTAACTTCATCAACGCAGGTTTTCATGGCTCTTGTCAGAGGTTTGTTGATGTCAGTGGGTGTTTTTTGTAGTGTTTTGATGGAGTTTTTTGCCATAGTGTAAAGGAGAAGGGGTAGTTCATTAAACCTCCATGACAGTCAACCAATACTCAGGCCATTTTACACAAACAACACTGCTGTAAAATGGTACCTCATTCAAACCCACAGTGGGAATTGGGCCACATGTTCTCCCATCTGGAGAAGTGGAGTGGAAGGCTTCTGGAAGCAGGACTGTGAGTTGTGTGCAAGTTGAACATGGATCTCTCTGTTAAAGGGTAACAATTTGAAACCAGTTATTTCTGGGAAACAATGGAGTGTCTGTATTTTATTTTTTTTTCCCCATGATGTCTTATTTCTAAAGTCTTTGCTTCATATCTGAACCTAGCCTTAGTTGTAACTTCTGGTGAAAATTCTTCCCATAGTTTATCTTAATACATGGTTTTATTTAATGCTGTACTAGAGAAAGGATGGATTTTGGTAGCTTCAACTAACTTTCCTCCAGTTGTACAGAATAATAAAAGTACCTTTTAAAAAAAAAATATAAAGAAAATGTTTGTTTTTCCTGGTATGAAGTCAAACCCCTTTGTTTATTCCTGTTATTAAGGAAACCACAACAATGCTCTTAGCTGCTCTTTTAAAGTATTTGGTGCTAAATCCAGAAGACACTGAAGTGCGGTGAAATAAGGATATTTTTCTTCATTGCCCGTTGACTACAGTTCTCCCATTTTACTTAGTCTGAGACTGAGAATAATCCCACTGATCTCACAGAGGCTGTAATAGTAGAAAAGTCCCTGCCAGAAGGAAGAAGCCTCATGCTTTAACCAACTTGGAAATAAACATGTGTTAACTGTTTGAATGCAAGTTAAAATTTATCTCGCATTTTGTCTAAAGAGGTTTCTCAGAATTTTATCTTTAGGGGTTGAAGCTCCAGAGGTGTGGGTTCTGTCACTGTCCTGTTGGAAATCCCTACTTTGGTCCTTCTCATCTCTTTGTCTCTTCCCTTACTTTTTAAGCAGCTGTGCTATGTTGATGCCCTTGGCAAAAAGCTGCAGGATCTGTTGGGGGAAACCTCTGCATTTTGGGGATGTACGGTGCTAATTCCAAGCGCTCCACGTGACTTGTGTAATATCTTTCACCAGACACCAACATGAAAGAGAAGAGCAATCTTGAGAAGGGTGTCACTAGATGACCTTTAAAAGATCCCTTCCTGTCTAAAATATTCTGTGATTAGAACACACAGTCACAGAGAGCCTGTTTCTGTGCTTATCACTCTTTTATTTCATTTCACCCACCTCTGTACGTGCTGGTTACTGGTTTAGGCAGGTAAAGTCAAGAAACTGCAGAGCTTTAAGGATGTGTTTTTTTAGCATGAGCTCCACTGTGCTTGCCGTTGGTCCAGCAGCCCCGTGTCTGCTGTTGCACAGCCCTTGCTGGGCTCTCTGGTCCATGTACATGACCCTGGCTATGATGGAGAACACCTGACTTCTTTTTAAAGAGGTTGGATAATGCATTTATTTAGTTATTTCTAACACGAAGAGAAGATTTTATAAATATGGTTATTTAATCGATATTATTTGCTATGCCCTGTGAGTAGAGCCAGGGCTTTCATGCACTTTGTCTTTCATGTGCTACTCCCTAGAGGGTGCCACACTCCTACTTTCTGCAGTGCTGGTCCCTCTGGAGCCAGGTGACATTGCAATGGGTTTGTGACTGTGCTGGGAAGTTATATATTACAGACCGGTTGGGGATGTGAAGGGACCTTTCAAGTCCGACCCCCCTGCAGTGAACAGGGACATCTGCAACTAGAGCAGGTTGCTTAGAGCCCCAGCCAGCCTCACCTGGAATACTGCCAGGGATGGGGCAGTGACCACCTCTCAGGGCAACCTGGGCCAGGGTCTTGCCACCCTCAGTGTCACAAATGTCTTCCTTCTTTCCAGTTTAAATCTCACTCTTTTAGTTTAAACCCATCACTCCTTGTCCTGTACCAACAGGACCTGCTCAAAAGTCTGTCCCCATCTTTCTGACATGCCCCTTGAAGTGCTGAAATGTCCCAAGCAGGCCTTCCTGGTGCCTTCTCTCCAGGCTGAACATCCCCAGCTCTCCGAGCCTGGCCTTCCAGCAGAGGAGTTCCAGCCCTCCCAGCATTGCTGGGGCTTCTCTGGCCCTGCTCCAACAGGTCCCTGTCTCTCCCATACTGAGGACACAGTTCCTGAATGTTGCACTAGTGCCAGTGTCACATGCTGCTGTTTGATGTAGAGAAATGAGGCAGTTGAATTATTTAAACCCCTCTCATACAGTTATAACTGGACCCTGCTAAGTGGGGAGTTTGCCCAGACTGTAGCCTGTTACAGTTAAGAATTGTTTGTGTTGGTCAAATATAGTTTAAGAATGAAAAAGCAGCATTGACCAGTTCATGCAAATGGTGTCCTCTTCCCAGGTCACAGGGAAGGGCCCAGATGCTATTTAAGGCTTTTAGCAACTATGAGCACATAAGCTGGCTGTGAAATAAATGTGTGATCACCCTGTATGCTTGAAAGCTTGCTTTTTTTTTCCCTTCAGAAGACGGCAATGGTTCAGCCTAATGCTATGCAGCCTCTTGCTAGCCTTGATGGGCTGGATGTGAAAGCTGCTCAGTGCACATTGTGCAAACACATCTTGGAAAGGAAGATCTGTTTTACAGGCAAGTAAAAAACAAACCAACCAAACTGGTGTGTGCTGTCTTGAGAGAGAAAGGCAAAGGGTTCTTCTAACATGCAGCTGTTCTTGCCTGAGGACGGAGCAGCTATTCTGTTTGGAAGTCATCCTCTTGCTGAAGAATCTCCCTCCAGAGCTGACTGTCCAAAGCCCCCAGCTGAAGACTGGAACAGCACCAGGTTAGGTCCTGTTTATTCAGATGGCATGAATTCAGATGGCACAAAGAGAAGGGAAAACTAGCAGGTAAAGCAAGCTGTGGAAAGGAAATGAACTCTTAATGTGGCCAACTAAAGAGGTATGAAATGGTACCATCTGCAGGAAGCCTTGCAGCCTACAGACATGTGGGAATATTATGAAAGGTGAATGAACAGGTGCCCAGCAGATAAGGGGTTTACTCTCTGCAGCAGACGTCATTTGCCTCTGGAGGCCGTGGCTGCCTCTTCGCTGAGATGGCATTGCTTTATCAGGGGAGCTGGGGCTGTGTGACATACAGAAGTTAGCTCGGGGACCCAGATGCCCTTGAACTCCACTTCCTTATCCCCTGATTTATAAGACATGGCAAACATGATCCACTTCTGCTCTCCCACAGCTCTGCTGCTTCACAGCCCCAGACCCTGGAGTGGTGGAGGACCAGGTCACTCATGTCCCCTGGGTAAAAGCAACTCTTTTGCCTCCCAAACTAGTTTCTGGCTTTGTTTTGTTATATTTTTGACACTGAAGTACCTTTAGTGATACTTTTAGCAGGCTTCCCAGTCTGTTCCTGGAAAGCATGGTGTGCAGCTGGAGCAAGCATGGGTGGTTTCCAGAGTGGGTGTTCCTTAGCCCAGCCTTGTTGCCAAAATCTTCCTAAGGGGGAATGGAATTAAGGACTTGTAAAATACCCTTTTGTGCAAGCGTCCCAGGGGGTTTCACCAAATTCAGCTTCTGGATTGAAGTGCTAATTAACACAAAATAGTGCTGTAAGAGTAACTAAGGCTGTGGATAGCTGATGTATATAAGCAGAACCTGTGCTAATGAGCTCCCAGCATTTGGGAAACGGAGCTGATGATGCTGTGTGTGTCCAGGCATCATCAACGGGCCCAGAGAGGTTTCCTTTTCCAGGGACAACTCATGCTACTGTGAGATTCCCTTAAAACAGATGGGGAATTTTTAGCTCTTCAATGGTTTCTTCTCCCCTGTACAATTGTTTTTTTTAAAGTTCTTGAGTTTTGATCAAGGCCCAGTGGGTGCTTATATCTGCCTTTGGCTTGTTCACTTGTTTTTGGACTCAGTGTTATTTTTTTTTTGCCTAAGAGGTGAAATGCCAAGACAGTGTCATTCCTGCTCATATCTAATAACATCTTCATCCACGAATAATTGCAATGAAGGCACTTGGGCCATTGTCAGAGAATAGTTTGAACCAGAGACCACTGACATGGATGAGATTCTTCTTGAGAGTGAAGCAAAGCTTTGGGACAAGCCCCAGGGAGCAGTACTCTGTGTGTGTGCATGATGGCACTGGGTTGTGCCATGGAAACCGAATTTTATAAAACCCCTGCCTACTCTCCCAGCTGAGCAGTGGTGGGTGAGAGAGTCTGCAGGCTGGGCAGGCACAAGATGCGTGAGCAGCCTCTGAGGTGACAGTGCAGTTGCCATCACACCAACAGCAGATGTTGCCGCCGCTGGAACTGGAATCTGGAACTGGAGTAGGAACCTCAATCTCCCAGCTGCCAAACATAGCTTCTGCATCGCCAAAGTGCCAGTCATGGATCTGGAGGGGGCACAGCACTGATAGAAACATGAAGAAATAGCAGGATTGCTGCTGTACTGTAGCAATGACCTGGTGGTGCCGCTGAGCTCTTGAGATTGTGTTGGAAAAGCCGGGTTGAGGAGGTGTGGGGCAGAGTAGTGCTGTCGGGTGTGCTGGTGGGTGCCAGGCACATCACCTGGCCTGAGAGGGCCCTGCCTGGCCGTATCAGAGGGGAAGAGCCATGAGGATGCGCTGGCAGAGCTTCAGGAGGGTCTGTGTGGTGCTGCTGTCCTTGCTCCATACTCACCCAAAGCAGCTTGCTCTGGAGAAACTGAGGCTAGAAGTCATGGCAGTGAGTTTGCTGCTTTCAGAGGATTTAGCTTTCCTGGCAAGTGCTTTCATTAAGATTATGGTGTCTTTTGCGAGATCACTGAGCAATTAAACCCTAATCAAGCCCGTAAGGAAGTATTTCCACAGAATGTTTTTGGTGCACTTCCTGCCTGAGATTGTGAGGAGGGGGTATTATTTACCAAGGTCTCATTAACAGACATAATCAAGTTGCTTATGCTCCTGTGGGAATCATTGACAAAACTCTCCTGGCCTTCATTAGAAATCAAAGCTTTTTGAGGCAAGGTAAATATGGTTCTGGGCACACAAATAATGAAGTTAAAAATACTAGCTTAAAAGCAGATTCTCTGGAAACCTTTTTGGGAATTTTTAGTTTTTCTAATGTGTAAGAGAAATCCATTTTCCATGGCTATTTTTAGTGCTAACTTCCTCTTGAGTGCCATTATCCTACACTCTCCCCATTAGTGCTTGCTGGGTTTCCAAGTTAGTCATGTGGTTGCTGAGCATCCATCCCTGCCTGCTGCTGGGATGATTGGGCAGGCAGGAGCCAGGCAGGCAAGTTGTTCCTGCTGGCAGCCGCCTCTCCCACGGATGGAATGCTGAAAGTCTTTCCTTGTCCCCTTCCGGGGAGCTCGCCAGTGGTCTGGTCAGTGGGAGACATTCTCCCTGGATCCCCCAGCCTTTGTGTAAAAATGCATTCCCCTGTGCGAGAGCACATGACCATTGCACTGAGAGGCATCTGGAGCTTGCCCTGCTGTTTCTCAGTGAGCTGTGGCTAGTTCAGCATTAGCCACGTGAAACCAAACCTCTTTCTGTGGGGTTCTTGCCACTTGCTACATTTAATAACATCAGTAAGCTGGTTGCGCTTCAAAAAGCTGCAAGAAATGAAACAATTACAGGCCAGTTCCCTCATCAAGCTTAAATGTCTCTTTTCTTTTTTATTTTTTCTTTGTGGCAAAACACTCTAAAGGAAAGTATTTTCAAAACAGCAGGGATGAGAATGAGAGCAAAGAACTTTGCTGCTCTTTGCCATTTTGCCAGATGTGACTTTATAAAAATAGGTATTGAAACCACTCCTGACAGTTGTTGGCATATGCTCCATGTCTGTCCGTCTGTGTGTCTGTCTGTGTGTGTGTGTGTGTGTGTCTAATGAGCAGCTGGGTTTTTGGAACACGGAATTTTAGTATTTCCAGCTCCCTGCACTGGAATTGGAGGAGGCGGCAGCTGGTTGTACAGGAGAGGGGAGTGTGTTTTCTCATATGAATTCAGAAGCAGGGAGGGAGGGAGAGCAAAGCATCATAATATATTGCATGTTTCAGTTTCAGTGGATCAGATCTTTCTTCTGTCTGCATCCAAGCAATTTGGTTGTGATCAGATGATCAAAACTGAAGGAAGCGATTGGAGAGTGAGCTGGCTGCAGCTGCACTGTAGGCTGCTTTCAGGAACAAGGAGCCACTGTTTTTCCAACATAGCATAAACATAGAAGTTATTTTGTAGCTTCAGGATGCAGATATGGGTTGTGCTGCCAGCATTGTTCTGCTCCAAGCCTTTCGTTCTGTGGTACAGAAGAACTGTCCACATATCTGCAGGCGACGACAAGAGGAGTTGTCACATGAATTTCTGCCTCTGGATAGCGATGATGAAATGAGCAGACCCAGGACTCTCATTGTAATGGTACGTTACCTTTAAATTGGCAGAGAGGGGGAACAGAATTGTTATTACAGGTGTTATGAGATTGTTTTGGTGTTTTTTTACTTCAACTATGTATTTGTATGAAAGCATTTGTTTGTCACCATGGGTTAGTTTGCTAGTAGATTTGCTTTCTCTGCTGCCAGACAGAGCTGAAATGTACTGTATAGGTGAAGTGTGAGATTCACACAAGCTCTGTACAAAGTAGATGGTGGTGGGTTTTGTTGCTGTTTGCGAAACTTGACAGCACTGGAGCTGGTGGTTATGTTTTATTTCAGGTGTGGAATTCCAAACAGCAGGCAGCTTACAGAAATGTTTACTACATCTGCTTATCTGACAAACAAAAACAAACCTAAAAGCCAAGAATAACAAAACCCCTGTACTTTCACCTGAGGTGCAGTTGGAATTTATATCAACTTAGATATAAATAAGGTCCTATATAAATTATAATTTATAATTATATAAATAAGGTATCTTTGCTGTGAACTATTTGTGGCAGTAGCATGTTTTCTGGATCACCGCTTTACCATTTAGCAAATAGAGGAGGGGGGCTCAAAAGGCGCTTTGTTCCCAAGGCTCCTTTTCTTTCTGAGTTCGACTGGATTGCTTTTATTGTGTGGTAGGAATATAATAAACCCCATAGGTTTATTAGGAGTAAGTGACAGGGTTACTGCTTGTAATCAACAGCTGTTTCAGGATGAGGAATATGCTTAGTGGCTGCTCTTCCTGCTCATGCACACGTACAGCGAGGGTTTCCAGAATGCTCCAGGTCACAGGTGGCAAGGATTTGGTGCTTCTCACTTGATAAAAATATCACCAAGATAGCATTTTTTCCAGTTTGTCAGGATGCTCATGTGTGTCATTTAAGTGGTAGAGGTTGGGTTTTTTTATACAAAGTATGTTGCGGCAAAGCCCAAAGTGTGTCCCCCTGGTAGTCCCCTGTGTTTTGTTTAGTTGTAAGCGGATGACGGCATCATTAGAGAGTTTAATAGATGTCATGAGACTGTGCAGTGGTTTGAATAGACAGTGGCTGCCCACAGAGAGGTGTGTGGTGCAGTCATGACAACTCTCATAGCTGTGGCCCAGCCTAAGATATGCTGAGGTCTTTGCCCAGTGAGTGGGAGAGGCTAATGCTCATACGGAGCAAGGGGATGGATTTTGTCACCATGAAGCTGATGTTGAAGTTTCTTTTGCTTTAAAATACAGTATCTATAAAACAAACTTTTTTTTTTCTCTACTTAATTGTTAAAAAAATTACCTCAACAGTATTTAAACAAATAACTCTCCCTTTCCTGGTAGTAATTTCAAGCACAGTAAAGTGTGAAGGGTCTGGAAGAAGTTGCAGCATGTCCAAGTACAGATCACCTGTTCAACTCACTTCAGTCCTTGGTAGAAAAGGGTAGTCTTGGGTGTGGTGGCAGCAAACATTGTGCCACACTCCCCATACCCAGATGCAGTTACCAGCCGCTTGAGTTGCAGTTCTTTGAGCAGTAAATCCTGGGAGTGTGGGGCTTCATGAGCTACAGCAAAGGTCCCTGGGCTCTCAGAGAATTAAGGCTTTGCTGCAGCATGAAGGGAGCTGTGGAAAGTGTCCAGCATCCTGCAGAGCTGGGGTACCCAAAGGAGGGGCATCCTGAGCATCTGTCTGTCACCTGCTGCTGATCAGGGGCTTTCAGGGTCCTCTTCTAGGCCCCATGCTGCTTCAGAGCACTGCTGCAGGAGAAATGGATGGTCTTGTTCCTACCAGAATTAATCTTGCATAAAAAAGGAGCAGCATGATAAAGAAGGCTGGTAGCTGTTGGACCTCTATAAAATGTGTGTTATGTTCCTAATGGATGATGTTTTATTCACCTGGGTATGTTGTAGAATGCTGAAGTTTATGTCTGGATAATACATCTCAGACAGCTATGTAAACAATCAAAAGAGTATTTGGTTCACAGTGTCATCGTGCAAATTCCAGGAGCTGAACTGATCCCAACAGGATTACTGAGTTTTCACAGCCGAGAGCAGTGAGTATTTGGGGTGCCCAAAGAAGAAATGTGAGGAAATCCCCAAATGCAGAGTGTCTGCAATATGCTGTCAGGCCTGGGTACGATCACCAGACGCTGTGGCCTCCTGTCAGCTGAAGAGCTGGCATTTTCTCTTTTCATTACTTCAGATGCACTGGCTCTCCTCCATGCAGCTGGTGTGCCACTCCCTGCTGAGGCTATCAGTATTGGTATTGATTTTGGAACACAGACTATGCCTTGTTTACAAATGGCAGTTTTAAGTCCCCAGGCTCTGCTGCATATTCTTGAAATTTGTCTGTCCTATGTGAAAGCAAAAAGTAAAATCTCAGTGTTGCCTGTGGCAGGGAGAGCTGCAGCCTGCCCTCAAATACCTCTGGTAACTGCACAGCTCTGTAGGTGTACCCCATTTTCCTGAATTAATTCCTTCATTAATTCCTTCATTAATTTCCTTCATTAATTCCTGAATTCCTGATATGCTCATGAAATGTTCTTCAAGGAATTGTGCAGTTGCCAGAGGCTCTTCAAGCAAGAGATGCTGTGGGTGCACTCTACCAGAAAGGAACAGGAGCCTCCAGTTGCTTCACAGCTGCCTGCTCATTACCATATGAAACCCTCAGGCATGACAGTGGGGATTTCTAGCAGCCTGGTCCTCGGGGAAAGTGTCTTTATTCTTAGGAAAGACTTTTCCTCTTCAGTTTGTTCATTTAGAAATCTGATTTTATCCTTGGATGAGACAGATTATTGGTCATATTTAGATCTTGGCTGGATCCACACAGCAGGGAGAGATGTCAGAAAGGCAAATGGGAAATTCTTTGTCAATGCCTATTGGGTGTCATGCAAAATAAGCACCCAATCAGCCCTTAACTAGGTGTACAGGTTGACTCCATGTGTTGAATGATTCTACATTTAATCCACCTTGTCATCATTTTCTGTACTTTTAAGCATATGTCCATGAGAGCTGGTGTTCAAAACATGTCCGTGAGGTTTGAGATATTAGAAACCTATGTAGAGTGAATGCAAATGGCTGTATGTTCCTGCAAGGAAAAGGAAAAGAGGAAGATGCTTAAAGGAAGAAAAGTTAGTACATGGGGTTATGTGAAACTGTGTGGTGTTTGAAGTGGAGGCACTAACATTTAGGGTGATGCTTTTTGTTTCTACTTGTGACTTGGAAAGAAGTTGAGCTTTATCTACTAGGTCATTCTTTGTTGGTTTGTTGGGTTTTGTTGTTGTTGTTGTTTTGTTTTTTTCATGTGATTTCTTATGAGCTGTGGCAGCTGAGATTTGTGTGGAAGATCAAAGCATGATATTCAAGACTATCACCCTCCTGTCTGCACCACTCCCTTGGTAATCAGCTGCACAAAAATATGGTAAAATGTTTTTCATTTGGAATAAAATTCTCTAACTTGACCAGACACATTGGTGTGGACACAGCAGCAGCAAAGTGACAGCGCTGCTCTCTTTATTCATTTTTTCATCTCTGAAAAGAGGCAGCTTGCAGGAATTTTTATCTTTTCTTCCCAGCTGCATAAGAAGAGAATTTTCCCCATGGCACAGGTTCTAAAAGCAGTGAAAACAAACAAACAAAAAAAAGGCTGAACTCTGAGAATTTTCCTTGCCTGATAGTGAAATTTACCTCCAGAATTGTGTTCCTCAAGTTTTGCTGCATGATCTGTGTTAATTTTATGTTTCTAGTCTGAATAATTCAGTGCATTAATTTCCTCCTTTGTATGCATATACCTTCTGAAAATGGGTACCCTATGGTTACTAAGTGCTATCAATAGATGGCAACTCAGAATATCAAGGTCTCTGACTCATGACTTGTGCTTTTTGTCAGTGGGAATGTGCCCCTGTGTGACAAAGTGGGCATGAATTGTAGCACCTTTTTGAGTTCAACCCTAGGAAGAGGAGGATGTTCTCTCTCTTCCTGCAGCATCTCAAAGGAGGGATTCTCTTTGGAAAGCCAGACAAGCCAGGGCTCTGAAGTTCAAAAGAAATATTCAAAACATTCCCATCTTTCAGATCATCAGAAGCTTCAATGTACAGTGCATTTTTTTAGCAACAATAAACATACGTAGCTTTTATTTGACAATCAACTTCTGCTTCAGCACTTGACCCCAGCAGGAACAGAAACAGACTTATCTTTGAATAAATTAATAATATTAAGAGTGTAAAGAGGAAGAATAGCAAGAGATACACAAAATGTTTATACCAGCTCAAGCAGCAGCTATGGAATCTGTTAACCAAATTCTTTAGCAGCTTATGAAGACTGTGGACTCAAAACGATGAAATGATGATAACATCCCCTACACAAGAGGAATGTATTTAATGGTTTGTTTTGTGTTTTTTTGTTTTGTTTTGTTTTGTTTTGTTTTGTTTGTTTGTTGTTTTTTTTAAAGAGAAGCAAGATATTGCTATAAAGGTTGGACCAGATGATTCTCCCTTCCAACCTGGTTCTCTGTGATTTGTAAGCATTGCAATCTGAAAGAGTAGGGCAGGAACTGAGTAGCACAGAAAATCTCTGTACGTAGGAGTCCTTGGAAGCACTTTGGGAAGGCCTTGTGGGTTTATGCATTTGATAAAAATCACTATTTATATATGTGTGCTTCTTGGGAAAGAGGAAAACTGGCCCATAGAAAGGCAGAGTAACTTGGTTGAAGCCAAGAAGGCAAAGAGAGAAACAAATGCAAAAAAAGCCCAACGACCCAAACCCCCCAAAAAACTTCAGGTTTTTCAAGCTCTGGCCATCTGCAGCCCCACCACTCTGCATAATAAACACATTTATAACCAAATGTATGCACACACACACACTCAATTTGTTGCAGTTTTGTTTGCAGTGTCTTGTCCATGATTCTGCTCAGTTCTAGATCTGATGAGCTCTATCAAATCCCAGCTTTCCACAGTTCCCTTGATTGTTTTGCTATTTGGGCCTTCATCTGTGCTTTGTTTTGTGTTTTGGTGTTTGGTTTGGGTTTNCTCTTTCTACAATGTCCTTTCAGGTAGTTATAGAGAGTGATGAGGTCTCCCCTCAGCCTCCTCTTCCTCAAACTAAATAGTCCCAGCTCCTTCAGTCACTCTTCATCAGATTTATTCTCCATGCCTTTCACCAGCTTTGTTGCCCTCCTCTGCATTTGCTCCCGCACCTTGATATCTCTTCTGTATTGAGGTGCNCAGGTGTTCCAATCCTCCAGAGAATAGGAGGGTTAAGAAAAAAACCCAAGTGATCTTACTGGTATGAGACTTTGGAATTTGGTGCACTGTGGTTGTAGAAACCTTGAGAAACCTCATGTGTGTGCCCTCAAATACCAAATCAGCCATGGATGTAGACCTTTTTTGTTTGCTTTCCTGTGTTTATCACAATATTAAATGCTTGAATAAATTATAAGGAAAAGATAAAATCTGGGTAATAAGAAAGTGATTAATGCATATTTGAACATCTTGACCTAGTTAGAGATTCCCTGCTTATTGCAGGGAGGTTGGACTAGATGACTTTTAGTGGTCTCTTCTAACTCAATACATTCTATGATTCAATGGTATTTAAATGCTAAGTGCTAGGCTCAGGATAAGACATCTAAAATAACCACAATATTTTAAGTTCTGGACACTTCCATGAAATGCTTTGAAATGTGTTTCTTATTCAGAATGCATGATCTGGTAGAGGTATTTTGATTTAGGCTGTCAGTGGACGATGTAGTGTTGGACAGAAATAGGAAAAGTTTAGTTGTATATATGTATGTGTTTGTGACAAGTAGCCCATAGAGACATTCTCTGGGTTTCATGTGCATCTTGGGCGGCACAAATAGTTGCAGACATAGTATAAAAGAATAATTCAGGTTGGAAAAGACCCTTGGGTTCATCAAGACCAACCGTTAGCCATACTCTACAGAGTTCACCCCTAAACCATGTCCCTCAAAACCACATCCAAATGCCCCTTACACACATTCAGGGATGGTGACTCAATCACCTCCCTGGGCAGCCTGTTCCAGCCTCTGACCACTCTTTCAGTGAAAAATTTCTCCCTAATGCGCAGTCTAAACCTACCCTGTTTCAGCTTGAATCCATTCCTTCTTGTTCTATCACTAATTACCTATGAGAAGAGACCAGCACCACTCTTTCTACAATGTCCTTTCAGGTAGTTATAGAGAGTGATGAGGTCTCCCCTCAGCCTCCTCTTCCTCAAACTAAATAGTCCCAGCTCCTTCAGTCACTCTTCATCAGATTTATTCTCCATGCCTTTCACCAGCTTTGTTGCCCTCCTCTGCATTTGCTCCCGCACCTTGATATCTCTTCTGTATTGAGGTGCCCAGAACTGGATACAATACTCAAGGTGTGGCCTCACCAGGGCCGAGTACAGGGGAACAATCACCTCCCTCTTCTGCTGTTCACACAGTTTCTAATACAAGCCAGGATGCCACTGGCTTTTTTGTTC
Source organism: Ceyx cyanopectus (assembly GCA_013401355.1). Taxonomy (NCBI): domain Eukaryota; kingdom Metazoa; phylum Chordata; class Aves; order Coraciiformes; family Alcedinidae; genus Ceyx; species Ceyx cyanopectus. The sequence continues at coordinate 58,215 of VYZU01072896.1, forward strand.
ACCTGAGCACACTGCTGGCTCATGTTCAGCCTCTTGTCAATTAAAACCCACAGGTCCTTTTCTACCAGACAGCTTTCCAGCCACACTTCCCCAAGCCTGTATCTTTGTATGGGGTTGTTGTGGCCCAGGTGCAGGACCCAACACTTGACCTTGTTGAAGCTCATCCCGTTAAGCCCCTGGATCCAACTTATTCAAGTCTCTCTGTACAGCCTCCCTATCCTCATGCAGATAAACATTCCCACCTTAGTGTCATCTGCAAACTTATTAATGATACAGTCGATGCCCTTATCAAGGTCATCAATAAAGATGTTAAACAGAAAAGGTCCCAACATGAAGCCCTGAAGAATACCACTTGTGACTGGCCACCAGCTGGATTGACCTCATTGACCACCACTCTTTGGACCCATCCAGCCAGCCAGTGCATCATCCAGCAGATGGTATGCTCATCCAGGCCATGAGCAACCAGTTTTTCCATAAGAACTCTATGGGAAACAGTGTCAAATGTTTTTTGAAAGTCTAGGTAGACAATATCCACAGCCTTTCCCTCATCCAATAGTCAGGTCATCTTGTTATAGAAGGAGATCAAGTTCGTCAGACAGGACCTGCCTTTCATAAACCCATGCTGACTGGACCTGATCCCCTGGTTGTTCTCTATATGACTTGAAATGGCCCTCAAGATGATCTGCCCCATGACCTTCCCTGGTACTGAGGTCAGACTGATAGGTCTGTAGTTTCCCGGTTCCTCCTTTCTGCCGTTCTTGTAGATAGGTGTTATATTTGCTACCCTCCAGTCCATGGGGACCTCCCTAGTTAGCCAGGACTTCAGGTAAATAATAGAAGGTGGCTTGGCGAGCACACCTGCCAAGTCTTTCAGCACCCTTGGGTGTAACCCATCTGGACCCATAGACTTGTGTACATCTAAGTGGTGTAGCAGGTCCCTGACCACATCCTCTGTACTCATAAGCTCAAGGGGGAGTGAAACTTGCCAAGGCATCAACAGGAGAGCTCCGTAATGTGAAAGAGAAGCAAAGTGAAAAGCAGTTTCTTCTCATCTGAAATTCATTAGACATGCTGCTGCTGAGCCTGGGGAAGGTTTCACTTTGGAGTGTGAACTACCGCTGCTCTCTGGTGATATAGTGAGATATCCTGATACTACTTTTTCCTCCTTCCTTTTCTTATCAAAAGCTTTGGGTTTTTGCTTTGCAATTGGTTTTACTTCTTACCTATGTTAGTCCCGCCTCCCTTGCCCTTCTTCCACCCCTTCCTTCCCAAAGTAGAAAGCTATCTTCTGCTTCAGGTTAGACTCAATCCATTCCCCTCCTGGGGACACAGAGCATGACAAAACTGGTCGTGGTATTTCTCATTACCACAATTCTTCTTCACAACAGTAATCCTAGCACCCTTGGTCTAACCCCAGGTTAAATTAGAATTTCAGTTCAGTGCATTTTAGACAAAAACCTTGTGCAACCTCATTACACATGAGAGATGAAGAAATATACCTCTGAGCCTTGATCTCCACGCTCCATATTCTTCCATCTATCAGAATCATTTGGATTTAACAAATGTGGAAAATGTTGCTGCTCCACAACCTCTCCAGCAGTCTCTGGCCAGCAAGCTACGGTAATGCAGCACAGTGCAACAGGAATCGTTTCACTTCAGAGCGGCTGCTAACCCATCCCATGATCAGCCGTGGCAGAAGAACTCGAGGGGTGGATGCTGTGGGTGCATCTGCAGCACAACTGCTGCATGCTGGAAAACATGGCATGCGGTGAGCTCAGCTTTGCTGTGTATCCCAGGGGGCTGCCACCTGACTTGAAGAACTCTCAAGAGCTTCTGACTTCTTTCCTGACTCGTATGAGCTTTTGATGAAAGGCAACAGTGTGTCCAGACAATTAGATGACTGCAGCCAGTCTGTGGGTGAATATAGCCCAATGCCAAGCTGTGATACCTCCTGTAGCTTAAGAGGAACTGGACAAACATGGGAGAGGGGCTTTGATGTTCCCTTAATAAAAGCAAGGTTAGTCAAGGCAGGACTAACACAGGGTTTTATTTCTAAGGCTGAGCAACATTTCAGGGGATTTGAGTCAGTTGGTTTGTGCTGGCAGGCAGCTCTGCTCTTGGAAGTGAGACAAGAGCTGAGTTGTCTGCCAAAGTACTCAAGCAACTCAGCTCTTGGTCACTGCAGCACTGCTCTTTCAGGAATACAGATACGGACATGGCTGGAGCTGAGGAAGATGGAGGAAGAAGTTTAGGAAATAATAAGTTCCTGGTCATTTAGCTTTTGAATCCCTTCCTTGGATGATGAGGCCATCCAGCCCGCATTAGTGATTGGAGCAAGGAATGCCACAGTGGAGAAAGAAACGGGATTCAACACCAAAAAGCAGGTCATATGAATACTTCAGGTTGTTTTGGGTGGCAGAGGTCTGATGTCATCTCAGGCACTATTCCAAGTCTAGTCCAGATGAAGCTGGCTCAGACCATGGACTCTTATGCTGAGGTGTGGTGGCTGTACATGCATGCACTCATTCTCAGGCAGAAAACTCAATTCCTTCGTTGTTTTGGGGCTCAATTATTTCAGTTCTTCTAGGACTCAGTGAACTCTATAAATAAATATATACAATTTAAAAATGTACTTTTTTTCCACCGTGTTAATTGAGTGCCTCTTCAGAACAAAATGTTATGTTCTGTCTAAACAGCAGGAATTTGTGTGCAGTATCTTACTGCTACAATCGCAGTCTGTTAATAATTATTGCCAATTTGTGGTTAGCATAAAACATAATAGATTCTCTGTGTGTGGTTTTCAGTGAAAAAATAGCCGTTGTAATGTTTGTCAGACTTCTTTCTGCCTCAGGGATCCCTCTGAATACAGTGTATGGAACCAATTGAATCGAACACTTCTTGCCTTTGGTGTTTGTTTTCCCTCACTTCTCATCTGTCAACTGCTGTGCTCATTTTCTCTTCATTAGGGTTGATATTTGCTTGAAGGTGAAATGGCCAGAATCGGTTCTCAGTTGTACATGTGCAAATCCAGCAGTGTAAGGCTTTGACTTCATGCAGTAAAATGGATCAGAAATGTAATTCAGTGTTGCTTGTGTGTTTATCTCAAAAAAAACCCATCATGAAGTTAGAGTGGCTAATGTGTGTGGCCTTGCTGGAGCAATCGGTGCTTAGCTGTCAGACTAGGGTGGTGGGACCTGATCATCATGTCACCTAGTGCTCCTAAATTTCTTCAGTGTTTCAGTAAGGGTTTGGTGTTACCTGGGTGTTTTCCATGGGTTGTGATTTACGTGGTAAAATTAACTCTTGCCAGAGGGTTAGCCTTAGCAGCAGAGCGATTGATCACTGAAATGTAGATCCCTGGAATCAGGTGCTCCACTGACCATTTTGAAATATTCCCTCCATTAGTAAATGACATGCAAACATGTCAACTGCAGTTATCTCTAGAGGTGATCTGATAGGGTGGGATTACAGAGGAGTTACAGGTTCTTGGGAGAAACTGAGCTTGGAACCAGGCCTAGTTTTTCTTACTTTTGGATACTTGAGGCTTCATCTGTTCTTTCAGTGCCTTAGCTCCCTCCCGTTTTCCATGTGCTTGAGGAGCCTTTTATCATCTCCCTAGAGCTCCCTGGAAAAAGAAACCAGGCAGAGAGCATCCAGCTGCCTGTATGGTCCCTCCACCTGCCAGCTGGCACTTGTGCCTGGATTTCCTCAGACTGTGACTCCGGTTTGGCTCCTGCGGCACTTGAGCTCCTCCAGCTATTGACCTCTTTGGCTTGAAGCAGAGGTAACAGCCCATTAGGAGGTGCAGTGTTCTAAGCTGAGAGCTCATTTGTTGCCAGCAATGTCTGGTTCTTTTGGCCTTATAACCTGACCACTGGGTCTTCTTTTATCTTTTAACTGGCGTTATACAAGAAGCTGAGTCCCTCATGGGCTGTCTACTTGCAGGTGGTGGACAGATGAATGTGAGCAGCAGCTGTTCGAAAGATACAGGGTGAGTAATCCCAGCCTTGAGTTTGGTACCTCCAGTAGGAAACATTGGCTGTAGCTGTGCATACTTTGAGTGAATGCATTTTCCAGTATTTAAGATAAATGATGTACTGGAAAGAGTCCAGCAGAGTCTACGAGGATGATTAAGAGACTTTAGCATCTCCCCTGTGAAGAAAGATTGAGGGAACAGGGGCTGTTTAGTCTTGAGAAGACTGAGAAGGAGCCTTATTAATGTCTATAAATATATGAAGGGTGAGTGTCAAATAGAAAGAGCCAACCTCTTTTCAGTAGTTCCCAGCAATACGACAAGGAACAGTGGGTATAAACTGGATCATAGAAGGTTCCACCTCAACATGAGGAGGAACTTCTTCCCTGTGAGGGTGATGGAGCCTGGGACAGGCTGCCCAGAGAGGTTGTGGAGTCTCCTTCTCTGGAGGCTTTCTAAACCCATCTGAATCTGTTCCTGAGTGACATGCCCTAGGTGATCCTGCTCTGGCAGGGGGATTGGACTTGATGATCTCTAGAGGTCACTTCTAACCCCCAACAGTCTATTATTTTGCTGTTTATGATGCAGCTGATTCTTCCTGATGACCATCTGCCTCTTGTAGAACATGATTTTTTTTTTTCTGCTGACAAGGTAGCAAAGACACCAGTTGAGAAGGGACTGGTGACAAGAGTGTTTGTGCATCTGGCACCTGCTTTTGTTCAGAAACCCCCCGACCCAGCAGCTCTGCCAGAGAGCATGCTCGTTCATCAAACAAGCCTGTAAATACAAAATCCTTTAGCAGAGCACATGGAAGCATAGAGAAAACTTAGGAACATTGTTTGGACTGAATAACTATTTGGAAATAATAGAAAAGTTCACCAACATGAGCTTAATTCTTGTTTGTTTGTTTGTTTCAGAAAAGATAGAAGTCAATCCAAGCCTGGAATTAAAATAATATTTTTTCACCTCACTTCTCTGAATATGATTTAAACTATAAATAATTGGTTAACAAAATGTAGTTCTAAAATGTTTTCACTATATAAAAAAGTCAGTCCTTGAAGAATGCACGAAAAAGGACCTGCCCAAATGAAATGTTTGAGAGATGAGTTGACATAAAAGTTTGTACCAGCTCCCTCTGAGAAGTGTCTTTTCGCAGTGTTTTAAAGCTGCCAAAAGCTTTTGCACATCTGAAGTGTGTGTCAGTTTTCCCTTTTTAAGCAAAATCAAAGGTGATTTTAAGTTAGATGAGCCTGGAAAAAGAACCTGAATTGGTGGCTGAGCATTGCTTTTTTAAAAATGCATTCAAAAACCAACTGTATTTCTTGGAAATATTTTCATAAAAGGATTTTCTCCTTGATCCAGAGCATGTCTGCAGTGTTTCAAGGCAGAACAAGGAGCTGAGTGAGGAGGAACTACAGCAAACTCAGCTTTATTTCCCATCCACATCCTCTTCTGGCACTTACTTGTGCCTGGCTGTTGTGTTTGTAGGAAATAAGAGGTTAACCTCTTAGTTTCTGACTTCCTGACTAATTCTTTTGTATCCATCTCAAGTATTACTTAATAGAAATAAGGGTCAGGATATTCCATCTATTTTGACAGTAAGAGGGACTTTTCTGGACTTTCCAGAATTTCAAAAGTAAAAAAACAAAACAAAACAGAAATGTAAAACAAACAACAACAAAAAACCAAAACACAACACAATATTTCCAAATTTGATAAACAGAATTTCCAAGTTAAAAAAATTCTCATGGTACAGGGTCAGGTTGTCAGTGACCAGTCAGGGTTTTCATTATCAGTCAAGAGTGAAGGTGCAAGGGCTTGTCTTTTGTATCTTGGTTGCAAAGAGCAAGACATGGGAGTGGGGAGAAGCACAAGGGCTGGAATAATGGGTTAGACTCATACCATTGGAGAAAATAATCTGGGGCAGGCAAAGGAAGAGGAATTAGTATGATTCAGCTCTCTGCCTTGTAGAATATGGGACCTGGAAGCTCAGGGCAGCTTTGCTGTGTTGTGTGACATCATTCTGGTCTTGCTTTCCAGCTTGATGAGAAATGGGGAATACATTTTGCTTTTTCATCTGTCCATGGAGAGCAGAGTTAACAGCAGCTACTTGGGAGGCATTTAGTATTGCAGATGATTCCAAACAGTCTTCCTGTAATTGGGAAATGCCAGAGTGATACTGAAAGTTGAACATTTGTTACGAGTCTCAATTAGGATTTGCAGGTTTTAAGTAAGAAATTAACAAAAATGCCTGGAAAGGTAAAGTGATTCTCTGGAAGTACAGAAAGTTGTATAAGAGTGAGAAACTTCATATTGGGTGTTGTCAATAGACAATTCTGACCTGTTTTCCCTGTTTCCAGAGATCAGTATGAGAGTGGAATGTCAAAAGGATGCAAGTCATCCTCTTTTCCGCATGCCAGTTTTAACTAATGGAAATCTGACCTGCAGAGCTTTATATTTCACTCCTGTTTTTGCTAAAATAAGAAAATAATCTTGCTAATATGCTTTTGAAATCAATGTGCTTTTTCTCTCTTCTAAAATGACATTATTTAGCTTTCAATTTTAGGATCCAGGTGATGAATTATTATTGTTTAGTCTGAAGAAGAGGCTGAGGGGATACTTTATCGCTCTACAGCTACCTGAAGGGAGGCTGTAGTGAAGTGGGTGTTGGTCTCTTCTCCCAGGTACCTAGTGGTAGAATGAAAGGAAATAGGCTTAAGGGGAGGTGTAGGTTGGATATTAGGAAAAAAATTTTTACTGAGAGAATGCACCCTTGCGGCCAAGAAGGCCAGTGGCATCCTGGGATGAATTAGGAGAAGTGTGGCCAGCAGGTCAATAGAGGTTCTCCTCCCCCTCTACTCTGCACTGGTGAGACTCCACCTCGAGTACTGTGTCCAGTTTTGGGCACCCAAATTCAGAAAAGACAGAGATTTACTGGAGGGAGTCCAGCGCAGAGCCACCAAGATGATTAAGGGAGTGGAGCATCTCCCTTCTGAGGAGAGGCTGAGAGAGCTGGGGCTCTTTAGCCTGGAGAAGAGGAGACTGAAGGGGGACCTCATAAATGTCTAGAAATATGTTAAGGGTGAGTGTAGGGAGGATGGAGCCAGACTCTTCTCAATGTCATCCAATGACAGGACGAGAGGCAATGAATGCAAGTTGGAGCACGAGAGGTTTAGGGTCAACACAAGTAAAGTATTTTTCACAGTGAGGGTGACAGAGCTCTGGAACGGGCTGCCCAGGGAGGTTGTGGAGTTTCCTTCTCTGGAGATGCTTAAGACCCTCCTGGATCTGTTCCTGTGTGACTTGGTCTAGGTGACCCTGCTCTGGCGGGGGGGTTGGACTAGATGATCTTCTAGGTCCCTTCCAACCCCTAACATTCTGTGATTCTGTGATTCTGTAATGGTGAGGCCTTGGAACAGGCTGCCTAGGGAGGAGGTGGAGTCACCATCCCTGGAGGTGTTTAAAAAGCATCCGTATGTGACACTAGGAGATGGTTTAGTGGTCATGAAAATATTCAGTAGGCAGTTGGACTTGATGATCTTGAAGGTTGTTTCCAATCTTAATGATGATTCTGTGATACCCAGTTACTGTCTTAATTGCTAGAGGTACACATAGGGGCTGAAGGTTGTGACATTGAATGTATGTTACAAGTGTGTGACATCAAAGACAATACTGGTTGCACAGTCAGCTTGCACACGTGTGGAGGGGAGCGTGTTCTTGTACTTGAAAAAAACAATGAAGTACTTGGAGTATTTTCTGTCAGTATTCTGGTGTTGTGGAGGTTGATTTGTGACCTTGAGTAAATAAGCTGGTTGCCTGACCTCCTTTTGTTTCTGTTACTCTAGCTGGAAAATTGGGTGGAAATGTAAATTCTCTTTATAAACCAGATGTCGTCTGATCAGAGCTTTTATTGGTAAAGAAAAAGAAAACAATGTCTGCAACATCGTGTAGACACAAAAAGCAAGTAGTAAAATTATGGTCAGAAAATCATGCAGCGGCAGCCAAAATCACAGCAGCATTTACATGTCTGGATGTAGTAAATTATTTAATTGCATTTTATGGCCCTTCATCATTGTGTATTTTGTTATCGACAGCTGGTTCCAGTCTAGAATCAGCTGGAAACCATCTGCTGGAATGATGCTGCTGTTGTGTCTACATTCTTGCGGTGTTAGGTGGTAGAAGTGTGACTATGATGAGGTGTGACTGTGGTGAGGTGTGACTATGGTGAGGTATACATGGAACAGTGTTCCCTGGCTCAGGAGAGGGAAGGATGGATGGCTGCTAGCTCCCCTGAACCTGCTTCCCAAATGGAAGAACAGCAGGATGTGTTTTAGGAGCTGCAAAACCAGAAAAGGTTCAGTAAGCAGCCTTTGGAGCATGGACATGATCAGTAAATTCAAGGCTGTTTTAAGGTGATGAAGTCTATGTGCTGTGCAGGACCTTGAGCGTTGGGTGTGAGATCAGGCTGGAACCTATGGAACTGCCCTCTCCAAGGTTGCACCGAGAGGTGGTTGCTGCCCCATCTCAGGCACCATTCCAGGTGAGGTTGGCCAGGGCTCTGAACAACCTGCTCCAGTTGCAGATGTCCCTTCTCATGGCACGAAGGTTTGGACTGTATGACCTTTGAAGGTCCCTTCCCACCCAAATCAGTCTCTGATTCTGTATTAACTGTGTTTTGTATAACAGCAAGGTCTCCAAATGTTGAGACTTCAGCATCCTACATAAATGAAATCACCACTGATGCAGCTTCTTCCAGCAAAATTACTATAGACCGACAGGGTGGTGATTTCAGTATTTCCTACACAACAACTCAAATATTCACCCTGGTTTGGAATGTCTTTTTTTTTGTTGTTGTTGTTAGCTAAAGACAGATGCTTTAGGAGCAGAATTTTCAGATCTTTATGTGGCTGCTAACAAAGCACTTGTGCAATCTGCTGTGGATTAGTTTGGGCAGTATGTTTGTTCCTATTGCTGTACATCACAGATTCAAACTGAAGTCCATGAAGCATGACAGTGAATAGATCTAAGAGGGAAATAAATTAAGTTGGACAGAAGCTGTAGAAGAAATTGAGGAAGGAGAATACAAAAGTTAATAATGAACTCCTGACNTAGTAAAATTATGGTCAGAAAATCATGCAGCGGCAGCCAAAATCACAGCAGCATTTACATGTCTGGATGTAGTAAATTATTTAATTGCATTTTATGGCCCTTCATCATTGTGTATTTTGTTATCGACAGCTGGTTCCAGTCTAGAATCAGCTGGAAACCATCTGCTGGAATGATGCTGCTGTTGTGTCTACATTCTTGCGGTGTTAGGTGGTAGAAGTGTGACTATGATGAGGTGTGACTGTGGTGAGGTGTGACTATGGTGAGGTATACATGGAACAGTGTTCCCTGGCTCAGGAGAGGGAAGGATGGATGGCTGCTAGCTCCCCTGAACCTGCTTCCCAAATGGAAGAACAGCAGGATGTGTTTTAGGAGCTGCAAAACCAGAAAAGGTTCAGTAAGCAGCCTTTGGAGCATGGACATGATCAGTAAATTCAAGGCTGTTTTAAGGTGATGAAGTCTATGTGCTGTGCAGGACCTTGAGCGTTGGGTGTGAGATCAGGCTGGAACCTATGGAACTGCCCTCTCCAAGGTTGCACCGAGAGGTGGTTGCTGCCCCATCTCAGGCACCATTCCAGGTGAGGTTGGCCAGGGCTCTGAACAACCTGCTCCAGTTGCAGATGTCCCTTCTCATGGCACGAAGGTTTGGACTGTATGACCTTTGAAGGTCCCTTCCCACCCAAATCAGTCTCTGATTCTGTATTAACTGTGTTTTGTATAACAGCAAGGTCTCCAAATGTTGAGACTTCAGCATCCTACATAAATGAAATCACCACTGATGCAGCTTCTTCCAGCAAAATTACTATAGACCGACAGGGTGGTGATTTCAGTATTTCCTACACAACAACTCAAATATTCACCCTGGTTTGGAATGTCTTTTTTTTTGTTGTTGTTGTTAGCTAAAGACAGATGCTTTAGGAGCAGAATTTTCAGATCTTTATGTGGCTGCTAACAAAGCACTTGTGCAATCTGCTGTGGATTAGTTTGGGCAGTATGTTTGTTCCTATTGCTGTACATCACAGATTCAAACTGAAGTCCATGAAGCATGACAGTGAATAGATCTAAGAGGGAAATAAATTAAGTTGGACAGAAGCTGTAGAAGAAATTGAGGAAGGAGAATACAAAAGTTAATAATGAACTCCTGACCCCTGTCAGAAAATGGAATGCTGTGGCTCTGGAGCAAAGGGAGCACATGGCTGTTCTGTAGCAGAGATACAAATGTCAGTATTTTTCCTATTTAGATATTAGTAAGTTTCTTTAAAATGCTGGGAACGGATGCAGATGTTAAGCAAAGCCAGCAAAGCAGAGGGCAATTAAACACTGAATTGACTACATTACACATTGTTGTTGTTTTTTTTACTTACTTCACCTGGATGAATGGGATACAGCAATTTGCAAACATAAACCAAGGCTTGTGGGTTTCCCATGACCAAATAACTACTTCTTTGCTTGGGATAGCTTGAGGTGTGGATAATTCTCACCCTATACATAATAGTTCTGAAATTAAAATCAGCACAGGAGTTTTCTTCTTATTAACATAGGTAATTTTACTACATGCTGATATATTAATAGAAGAGATAGGGAGTCTTTGAGGAAAAATTAGGACATCTTTTAGTCACAGTGATGTTAATAAAGCTTGCTTTGTACTCCAGCCTCAGGACAAAGCATTATTAGACATTTGGCTGCTGCTGTTATTCACGGGTACAAGTGTAGTGGGATTTACCTTTTAAATAATTTTAAGAAAGTGGAAAATTTACTTGCAGTTGTATGCTGTTAGTTCTCTGTGTAGATGCTGTAGCTTATTTGCTATTTTGTTGCCTCAACCTTTTCATGCCTTGGTGCTGAGGAAGTAGAATGTTCAGTACCTTTAGCATCGAGCCTGAAAATCAAGCTCTCAGAGGTACAGAAATAAATTAGGTTTAGTAATCATAGGAATTATAATCCTTTGGACAAAAGATACTCAATGGGGTAAACTGGATAAGGACAGCTAGAAACTTGAACCAAAGATCATATTTTGTATTATATTTGCGAGTGATGCAAGTTTATTGGAGTGTTGGGAAGCACTGGTGGCCCTCATGTCGGCGGAGAGACCACCCTGGGAGGTGCTCTGCAGCACTGTTGGAGGTTGGGAAGCTGGGAAAGAGCCTTCCCCAGGAAAGAGGGGACACAGATCAGCTCGCTCTGTTACAGAAAGGAGGCCGAGGAGCCACAGAAAGTAACTAGTACCTACTTAGTGAGAGCTGATGGATTTAACTCCTGGCAAGGACCTCTTGTCAAGATGTGAGAGGTGTTCGGTGTTTTGGGAGAAAAGGAGGGTGATCCCAGCTTAGTTAATGCCACTGTGCTCTACTGGTAGCCACTTGGAACATCTGCAGACCTTGGCAAAGAGCTTCAGTTGTCTCCTCTGGTTTCTGGTGACAGGAACTGATGCTTTTCAGCACTACTCAGGAGTACGGTGAAATCTGTCTTAGGAACAGCAGGCTACTAGCAGTTTAAAGGAAGTGATCTTCTCAAAGGTGATCTTCTAATCTAAATGATGAAAATAATGATGAGCAAGGGGTTTAATTAATGGAGTTGCAATATGTTTTAACTGCAGAAGGCGAAAACGAACTTGTTGGACTGTTACATTGTTTTTGTGGTGCTTGGGTCAAGCACACTGGGTTCCCACCTGCACTCTTCTGCAGTTCCCTTTTCAGTCAGGACAGCTCAGGCAGAGCATAGTTAAACAGGTGAGCTGCCCAGACACAATCCCAGCCCCAAAACACCACTGGGAAAGCTGCTGTTGACCTGGCAGAGCAGAACCTCACTCCATCTTTCTACCAAGGGCTCCAGAGCCTCCTCCTCTCACTCCCTGCACAGCAGGAGGACGGTGGCTTTCTCTACCTGGCCTTGAGAGGCATGAGTCTTCCAAAGCAGATGGTGAGATCTGAAACAGTACTGAGTAACTTTCCACTCCAGAAGCAGTGCGAGGGATTTTTATGGACTTACCAAGTACGTGTTTCCAGGCAGCAGAGCCACTATCATACAGAACTGCTGTTGGTATGTACGTCCCATAGACAACATGATGCTGTACAACAGCTTCCCTAAGCTGTGCGAGTTGTCCAAGCTCCTGAATTCCCTGTCCTTCAGTCTCAAACTTTAGCCATCATCCTCCAGCGTTCAGTACCTCAGCACAAGGATTGACAAGACTTAGTCAATCCTACAGACTCTCCAAGGAATAAATCCTGCTCTCAGAGAATGTTTGACCCATAACTTTTCAGCAGGGCTGTGGAAGAGGTGGAAGAATGGGTGCATACTCACACAGCTTAATCTGTGAATTTCCCCTCGATTCACACGCCTAATGGTCTTTCTCTTCCTCCGCAGTTCACTGGGCTCCCTCCTGAATCTCCCACGGAAGCTCATTGTATCCGTAGGAATTCAAGCAGCCAACAAATCTCTGTAAAAACCGTGATCCTTTAACCTCTTTCCTTCAGCAGCTTCAGCACAACAACTGGAAGCTGCGTATGCTGTTCAAGGGGAAGTACGTCTAGAACTTACATGCTGTATCCACAGTAACTGAACAGAAAGAAGAAGAAAACCAGCAATAACTCATTTCTTCCTGTGAATAATATTCAGCTATTAAGGCGAGAGTGTTTCAGTAAACCATAAAGACACCCAGACCCACCTCTAATGCAAATCAAAATAGGAAGTTGTGGAAAAAACGCTTGCAACTGAACACCTATCTTTGTCTCAAAACCCATTACATCCTTCCTCTTTGCCGCCCTCCCCAAGTCAAAAGCCAAACTGACTGCACTCTTACTTCATGCACATGTATGTCTGCAATTTAAAAAAAAAACAAACAAAACAAACAAACAAAACAAAACAAAACAAAAACACAAACCCCACAAAAATAAAGGTGTTCTCTGAACAACCAACTTCTGTAGCCCTGGGTAGCAGACTCCCATTGCACATCACCCAAGGGGTGCTACTGCGAGGACACTCCCTGCTCCTGCAAATCCCTAAAACTACAGACAGTTAGAAAGAGGGGAAAAGAAAGACATTTATATGCTAGCATCAAAAATATATTTTAGCTCGTAAAAAATGGGGTTTAGAAGTGCTTGTTCTGAAGCACTTGAAGCACTCCTCTCTGCTCCTCTCTGCTTTTGTACTAAGGCAACAGTTCCCCTTCAGACACTTCAAAGGGGTCTGAGACATCAGCAAGAGGAAGCACCCTGCAAATCCCAAAGTGCTTTTTTTCTTGTGGGGTTTGTGTTTTTTGTTTTGTTTTGTTTTGTTTGTTTGTTTTGTTTGTTTTTTTTTAAATTGCAGACATACATGTGCATGAAGTAAGAGTGCAGTCAGTTTGGCTTTTGACTTGGGGAGGGCGGCAAAGAGGAAGGATGTAATGGGTTTTGAGACAAAGATAGGTGTTCAGTTGCAAGCGTTTTTTCCACAACTTCCTATTTTGATTTGCATTAGAGGTGGGTCTGGGTGTCTTTATGGTTTACTGAAACACTCTCGCCTTAATAGCTGAATATTATTCACAGGAAGAAATGAGTTATTGCTGGTTTTCTTCTTCTTTCTGTTCAGTTACTGTGGATACAGCATGTAAGTTCTAGACGTACTTCCCCTTGAACAGCATACGCAGCTTCCAGTTGTTGTGCTGAAGCTGCTGAAGGAAAGAGGTTAAAGGATCACGGTTTTTACAGAGATTTGTTGGCTGCTTGAATTCCTACGGATACAATGAGCTTCCGTGGGAGATTCAGGAGGGAGCCCAGTGAACTGCGGAGGAAGAGAAAGACCATTAGGCGTGTGAATCGAGGGGAAATTCACAGATTAAGCTGTGTGAGTATGCACCCATTCTTCCACCTCTTCCACAGCCCTGCTGAAAAGTTATGGGTCAAACATTCTCTGAGAGCAGGATTTATTCCTTGGAGAGTCTGTAGGATTGACTAAGTCTTGTCAATCCTTGTGCTGAGGTACTGAACGCTGGAGGATGATGGCTAAAGTTTGAGACTGAAGGACAGGGAATTCAGGAGCTTGGACAACTCGCACAGCTTAGGGAAGCTGTTGTACAGCATCATGTTGTCTATGGGACGTACATACCAACAGCAGTTCTGTATGATAGTGGCTCTGCTGCCTGGAAACACGTACTTGGTAAGTCCATAAAAATCCCTCGCACTGCTTCTGGAGTGGAAAGTTACTCAGTACTGTTTCAGATCTCACCATCTGCTTTGGAAGACTCATGCCTCTCAAGGCCAGGTAGAGAAAGCCACCGTCCTCCTGCTGTGCAGGGAGTGAGAGGAGGAGGCTCTGGAGCCCTTGGTAGAAAGATGGAGTGAGGTTCTGCTCTGCCAGGTCAACAGCAGCTTTCCCAGTGGTGTTTTGGGGCTGGGATTGTGTCTGGGCAGCTCACCTGTTTAACTATGCTCTGCCTGAGCTGTCCTGACTGAAAAGGGAACTGCAGAAGAGTGCAGCTGCAGATCTTAGAGCCTTCTGCCGAGAAGCCTTAGGTAGGAACTGCTTTTCCGTGCATTCTCTTAGCTGAAAAGGCTGCTTTAGATGTCAAACGTTTCATGGCTTTGGCAAGAACAATTTAGAGGCAATGGAGCCTTTTCTTCATGGCAAGAGGTGCTTGGCTTTCTTCTGTAGTTTGGCATATCCGACATTTTTGTTGGCGTGTTTGCAATGGAGGCTCTTTCTGCATGTCTAGTGCAACAGAGGCTTGGTGATAATGCCTGGAGAAGATTATTCTCATTAAGTTCTTTAAGTAGGAAGGAAAACAATCTTGCAGCTGTAACACTGGGTCGCAGATTGCTTAAGGTGGTCTGTGGTTCCTCTAGTCAAGTGTTTGGGTTTTGCCTTGTGCTCAGCTGCTATTTAGGGTAGACATTTTAGATGGAAATGGACCTGGTTGAGAAGGCTGCTTTCAAGTGTGGTTCCTGTTGCCCTGAGCTCAAAGTCAAAGATGCTGAGTTTAAGCTTCATGGTGGTGCTGCTGAAAGCATCTAACCCTGGAAGTTCCCAAGACTTTGGCAGAAGGTGGTCACAGCTGCCGGACTTAAAACTCTCCAGTCCTGGGTTGGAGGGAATTTTGTCATTTTTAGTGCATTCCAGAAGTGGCTGAAGCCTTTCAGGAAAGTATGGCTGGAATAAAGGCAAGCCCAAATAATAACAATAAATCAATTGCCTGCCTGCAGATAAAGGGGAATATTATTTGTTCATTTTTGCTAATATCTTGAGATAACAGAAACTGAGTCTTGTTCAGTAGAGTGGTGTCAAAAAACCTTTCAGTTGTTGTTGTTTCTAAAAGTCAATAAAATATTTCATGCTCTGGCCTCAAACTTCACACGCTGGTGACTGTCTGCCCATGGCCTTAAAGTGAAAACAGGTAACGTGCCTTTTGGTTGTGAGGTTCCCATTGGCCTCCTGTGCAACGTCTGGCTGCTCCAGTGTCAGGGACTTCACTCAGCTTTGCAGTGGAAGTTGCTGCTACTGGTTTCTTTTCACTTTTTTCCAGATAGAAGGTAGACTGAGATGGGGTCACTATGTCACATTACTCCATGAGCATGTTTCTCAGTACTCTGTTTAGCCCTTAGGAAACGTGGGCACACTTGGCTTTACTTTCATGGCTTGTGACCTCTGGCTTTTAACACAGTAGTTCATAATTAGAGCATGTTAAATCTTTGGCCTGTGAGTGCATTTTGTTATTAAGCATGAACCAATCTCCTTGATGCATCAGTGTTCCTCCCGTGCCCCGCTCCCCCTCGTCACTGTGAATTCCAAAATGGTGTAAGCTCACACTGCAGCTGGGAAAGTTTTTGTGTGGGAGCACCTTACTCGAAGATTGCATTTCTTTACATTATGCATTTGGACCTGGCTTTTCTCTAGATGTATCATTTTCTGGAAACTCCTTGTTTGTTGTGGGGGGTTTTGTTGTTGGTTTTTTTGGGGGGTTTTTTTTGGTTGTATTATTTTGTGAGACTAATTATGATCTGATTAGTTTTAATTGATCTTAGGCTGTTGATTGAGCTCAGCACGGTTGAGCAGAATTTTATTCTGGGTGTGGAAATGTTTGCTGGGGAATTGACTGGGAAGGTTGATGCCAAGGAAATTATTGTAATTCTAACATCACTGCGAGAGCTGAGTTGATAATGGTCATGTAGAGATGATGCTCATTCTTACAGATAAAGCCTCTGTGGAAATACTTACAAATATTTAATGAGATGTGCAACATGGGTAATGTCTATAACTCATCATGAGATCAGTAACCGTAATGTAGGTTGAAAAGGGGAGTTATTCACTGAGTAAAATGAAGCAGAACAGCATACAGGATATTTTCCCTATGGGACAGTGACTTATTGCTAAGTACTCACTAGAATTCAAGTGGTATTTTTGCGAAGTTTATTTAGAGCTAATGCAGACATTTTTTGTCCGTTATTTTTTATTTTTCTTGAGGGACCTCTGAAGTAGTTAAGCTCCTTTCAAAAAAGCTGTTTGCTCGGTCTGCAGGTCTAGGAACTCATACAGCTGAATTTTGTTATTTAAATGAAAACAGGCAGTGTAATTTCCTTATGTGCTGTGTTACAACTTCATCCTCCGACTTACAACATGATCAAAGTCTTCAGCATCAGAGCAGGATCTAATGAGCAGATGTTAGTTTTCCCTTTGTTCCTTTAAAAAATAATTTAAAAAAGTCTCTTATGTACTCTAAAAATAAGGTCTACTAAAAAGAAGCCTTTGTTTTCAAAGTGCATAAACATGTTTTTAGAGTAAAATCTGTGCTGTGCCTAGTATTATGTAAAATGTGCCCCGTATTATGTAAAATGTGCCCCTGTTTTGGCTGGATGAGGCTGGTGAGCAGGGAGCACTGGCAGCCCCAGTTCTATAGAGATGCTGTAGGTGTCAGGGATGGGTTGCTGCCTTTGCCATGAGGGTCATCTATCTGAGTGCCACTAAAGGACAAAAATTTGGAGTATCTTTTTTTTTTTTTTTTACTGTAGATTTTCCTTAGACTGCAGTGTGAAGTTACATATATGTATGTGTGTGTGTGTTTCTATACACAGAGTACACAGAGTCAGAAGTGATGTTGATATAAACTCTGTCTTGGAAGCTTAAAAGCTTAGGTTAAATCCAAGTGTTCTGTTAATATTCCTGTTTTGTGGCTGTAAATCTGCTGCTTGAGACCTAGCTGGAAAAAGTGAACTTGAAGCATACACTGTTTGCAGAACAGCAGAACTAGGCACATTCCCACATCCTCTTTGCAGTGCCCAGGGCAGAACAATTCACTTCTCCTTCCCTGGGGTGAAGCAATTACTGAAGAGGCCAGCAGCTGGGTGGCAGGTCCTCCCCACTCCATCCCTTCTTCCCAGTCCCATTCCAGCACATCCTGCCTGCCTGGCTGCTCAGACAGTTGGATGAAGATGAGTGAATCTCATCTGTGACTTTTGCTTGCCGGCTTTCTGGACAAATTCAGTGTGGTAGCTTTAAGGAAAACCTTTTGTTGCTATTAACTGAAGAGGTTTTTTCTCGCCAAGGTCAGGTAAGGGGAATAAAGAGTCTGAGTGTTGCCAGGTTAGAGACTTGTGTAAATAATAATAAAAAAAAAAAAACCCTTAAGATATTTTACAAGACCTTCTTGTTTTTCCCCTGAAGTGACCTGTGGGCAAATATGTAGTCTAGGCTTCACAAGCAATTTAGAAGCTGTCATTTTTGAAATTTTGAAAAGCCAAGACATGAAAGTTAACTTAAAGATTTTGCCCTTCCTTTACAGGTCTTGTTGTAAGTGGCAGGGTAATGCTCATTTTAGTCCCTTTCTGGCTAAATTAAATTTATCTCCTTCCTAAAAAGGGTTTCTAGCTACTGCATAAACACAGGGTACAAGTAAGTTGTTTTCTTGCTACTTTAAATAATTTTGCAGACTATATTGACAGTTTTCTCTAATGTCTAGAATATCAGGTGCTGGTCACTGAAGGTGCAGATGTCTACGTGGCCATGCCTCTACCTTGCCCATTCAGAAAGCAATGCACATGTATAATCATGGTGGAGAAACAGAACTCAGGAAACACGACTAAGTATAATGTAGATTGAAGCACTCCCTTGGATGTCTCACCACTATGGGAGCTTTGCTGAGCCACTAACCCTGAGGGGCTTCCACGTTTTGACCATAAGCAAGAGAGTTTTACAAGCTCTGCTGCATTCAAAATTCATAACAAGAGCAATGACAGAATCAACTCAAGAAATAAAAGGTAGTAGGAAGAGTAGGTCACTGCCAGTTGGGTGAGAACAGATCTCTGTGGTTTGAGCTATTATAACCCTGGTCACTTGTTGGTCAGCTTGTTGGAGACATTATGTGTCCACAGGCCACCGAAGGCTCTGGCCAGCAGATTAAATGAGAGTCATTTGAGTTTAGTCATCCAGATGAGAAGAATTGCATGTTTTGAAATATTGCACACAATGAGTTTCCTTACAGTAATTTTTGAAGCTGGAAAACACATCAAGTAGACCTTTCTAGATTTTGATCCACAAAACAACAGTCATTTCCAATGTAAGCAATGAGAATTCAGCCTGTCCCAGTTGTATTTGTACAGCTAAGTCTCATTTATCCAAGAAAATGCCTCATCAGTGTCAATCAAGATTTTCTTTGAATAAAGAGGCTTTAATGCAAGAAAATTACTTTACACCTCCTTTATTCCCAGCAGGATCCTCCACAGGTTTCCCTGCCTCGGAACTGCTTAAGACAATAGGTCCTGTTTCATTTGGGGGGGCTCATCCTTGGGGGTTTGAATCTTTTTACAATTCTTTGCCATTTCCCCTGTACCAGCATTTAGTGGGAACAGGCGAGATCCCCTTTGTGAAATGTATTGGCACCTTGGCTTTGCTGCTGATGCTGAGGAGCGTATCATTTGTGCTGTGCAGCCCTGAAAGACTGGCTGGATCCTTTCCAGCTGCAATTATCCAAGGTTTGCTGAAGGAAGTGACAAATTAAACCTTTTTTGACCTGACAAGTTAATGTATTTTAAGGGTGGAAGGAAGGAGTTGACAGAAAAATTTATTTCTAATTTTAATGTATTTGTTGACTGTGGATCACAGACTGAGCAAAATGTCACCTTTGTAATGTGGCCAGAGAGGTTTTTGATTGTAAATGAATGTGTACCTGGCCGGCAAGACATCAAATAAAAGGAGGGACTATCTGCCTGCAGGTTCTGGCTGCACCTCTCCCTCCTTTCCCCAAATACATTTTTCAGCCTGTATTACTTGTTTGTTTGAAGATGGGGTTGAATTTGGCCTTTTAATTACACCTTCCCCAACAGTTCTTTAGCTTCACTTTGGACAGGCTCAGCAAAGAAATGTTTCATTTAAATCAGCCCACCCTGGTGGAATAAAATTAACTACATATATTAACTATATTAATAATAATAATAATAATCTAAAGTTATGTATTATACTAGAGACAGTATTTAAGTGGGAAAGGAAAGGAAGAATGAGAAGTCTGAGAAGCACTTCATATTGATGTAGTCTCAGAAAATAATTTGCTGTTGTGAGTTTTAACAGGATTGGGTTGGGTTAATAGTATTATTGAGAAGTCTATAAAAGATGAAGGAAGGTGATGCTGTTATTTCAGTAAATGGCCCTTTCTACTGGAAGTCTGCCTATTTCAGTATTTCAAATGTATATTAGAATTTTGGACAAGTCGTAGTTTGACTGAAATATAAGATCAGAGTCCTGCTTGATCTTTACCAATCTGGCCATCACAATTCTTCTGACTCTTTTCCATGAACATGCAGTGGATCCTCCTGTCACAAAGATATTTTAGTCCAGGTAACTAAAGTTCATCAGCTTAAATTCTTTATGTGTAGCTGTTTCTTTAATTTTCTTCTTCCTGGCATAAGGAAGAGATTAATTTCAACATCTGTATTATATTCAATACATTCTAGATACTCAGGATTTTGTGTCTACAAATAACACATCATTGAAGCATTAGAAAATCACTGAATTTGGTCTTGTTTAATTTTTAATGGGGAAGTGCCTGGGATAACTATCCAGAGGCTATTGGTCCTGGTTACATCATCTTCTCTTTTAGTGAGTGTTCACAAAATTACAGCTTCAGGAGGATGATCTATAAGTCCATTTATAATTATGAAGATAAATTGAGTACTGGCACCACTGCACAATGTTGGTGCAGCTGGAGTCAAGCCAGTTACCATATCTGTAAAACATTTTTGGGGGGTATTTTTGGTCATTATCATTGAGAAAGATGATGCTTTTTGTACTGGGAGCAGAAGGTGATGGTGATCAAGCTGTATGTCACTGGTGGAATCTGGACTATTCCACCCCATGAAATTAAGTGACAATTATCTCTCTGTGGTGTTGGCTTATGAATGATCTCTTCACTAGTCAAAAAAGAGTTTGAGAAGTTGGCTGAAGAGCACAAGAGGGGAACACAACCCTGCCAGGGTGTGAAGTACATGGAGCTGCCATGATTGTTGTGGCAGGTGAGGAGTCAGAGATGCCTTTTTACTAGATGTATTCACAACCCTTTCAGTACAACTACATGTAATTCATTACTCACTTGAGAGAGAGAACATAAAAAGCATTATAAAAATCCAAGCCAGCATAATTCAATCTTGGCAATGAATTGCTGGGTTGGGAAGCTTCCAAAAAGGACAGATGAGTTAAATTGAGAAGAGGCAGCACTATGGTTATTAAAATAGCTTGAAATCAGCCCTGCTCATTTACAGATCTCTGTGAGTATTTGCAGGGAGAGATTTGCTATTCCACCATTGCTACTTCTGCCTGTCCAGAGCAGTCCTTGCACACCTTCTGGAGATTAGAAACTCACCGAACCAGCCACCACTCCCATCACAAGCATCCAGGTGCTGCCCCACCAAGCTGTTCCAGATCCCAAGTGCTGGCTCTGCAAAGGGTGCAGTTGGTGTCCACATGGCATGGTGATCAGGTTTGGAAGGGCAGGCAGAATTAAGAGAGTAGCACTGTGTTTATGAAGCTGTCCTGCTTGGTGGTGGCAGAGAACGAAGGACGTTTATCTCTGCAGTTGATCTGCTGACCAGGGTGAGCTGTTCTTGCATCTCTGATTGCTGGGAGCTGTCATAATTCAGGGTCACATTTTATACAGGATTTTGATCCAATGGCACAGGAGGAAAGAATGGCATTTGTCACTTCATCAGTAGAAGAACATGACTGTCAATCACAGAATCACAGAATGTTAGGGGTTGGAAGGGACCTAGAAGATCATCTAGTCCAACCCCCCTGCCAGAGCAGGATCACCTAGACTAAGTCACCCAGGAACGCATCCAGGCGGGAAGTGCCTTACCAAAAGCTTTTACAGTAGTCTTGATAATGTCACATCTCCTGACATTTCAGATACGTAAACTGTATCGTAAGGCTTCTCTGTCCACATCTGTGAGATGATCACTGAGAGCAAGAGAATTAGTGCTGGGGACAGCAGTGCTTGTACACTCCCAGTGCTTCTGAGTTTCAGGAGGTTCTCAAGTTGCATTCTTGCTCATGTAAAGGCCCTTGCAGCTGTCAAGGAGAGGTTTCCCCTTGGGTGTTTCAGGCAGTTGCCAGAAGTGGCTGGTTGAGCACTGCCAGCTTCTGAAGAGAAGAGAGAGACCAGTGTGACATGGCTTACCCATATTCCACCAGCATCTCAACATTTGCATAATGCTCATTTTGAGAGAGATGTAGCTGTGTGCACCCTGACCTCACAGGGATTCCCAGGGAAAGAAGGAAAACCTCTTCATCCTGCCAGCCCTGGCAAAAAGGGTGGTTTCCATTGGTACAGAGAACCTGAAAATGCCACACGTTTTTATGGGAAATTCCCCCATATTTCAGGAAAAGTTCCTAGATTTGTGGGATTCCCCATCTCTCTGTTAGTTTATGACTTCAGTAGGAAGGTGGCTACTTATGTCATGAGCTGACTTTACGTTTGTTTTTTTATTACATCATTTTGAAAGCCAACATTCATGACATTTCCAAGTTGCATCAGACCTAGAGTAATGCTGTGCTGGCACCTCTCTGTTTTTGAAGAGTGGGCCTTTCTGTGGCATGTCTGACTTAATTGCAAGTTGAGACTGTTCCAAACCCATTAGCCAAAGAGTATTTGCTTTAGGAAGAGAGAGCACAGTCAGTGTCACAGACTTTGCAGAAAGCAATCGTGTGTCAGTGAAACCGCTACACAGGCAAATGCCTACATGAAATGCTCAGTTTCAAGAAGGACAGGGAACTGCTTAAGAGAGTCTAGCTCAGAGCCACAAACATGATTAAGGGAGTGGAACATCTCCCTGCTGAGGAAAGGCTGAGGGAGCTGGGGCTCTTTAGCTTGGAGGAGACTGAGGGGTCCTCTCATTAATGTTTATAACTATGTAAAGGGTGAGTGTCAGGAGGATGGAGCCAGGATCCACTCAGTGACAGCCACTGATAGAACAAGGGGCAATGGGTGCAGCTGGAACAGAGGAGGTTCCACATAAATATGAGAAAAAACTTCTTCACGGTGAGAGTGACAGGCACTGAAACAGGTTGCCCAGAGAGGTTGTAGAGTCTCCTTCTCTGGAGACATTCAAAACTCACTTGTTCATGTTCCTGTGTGACCTGATCTAGGTGATCATGCTCTGGCAGGGGGTTTGGACTCGATCTTCCAAGGTGCCTTCCAACCCCTAATGTTCTGTGATTCTGTACCTCCTAAAGGTCAGGCCCTGTATTTTGTCACTTTCAGTTTTCTTCTAAGTGGTTGCAGTGAGGTTTCCTACTGAAGGTACCAGTAGAGGTTTGCTTTCTGCTAAACTCAGTTGGAGTGAACTTTGTTCAGACCTGGGCATCATTCCCAACATGAGTGGTACAGCAGGAATGGTACGCTTGGTGCGAACTGATGGTTCCTCTTCATGTTTCAGCTCCTTGTATAGGAATATTTAATAAATGGGTACCATGGTAGATAAAGGATACAGTGGTGACTCAGCGTAACTTGAAAGGACATAGGAGTGGCCTGTGCATGGTGAGATGGTTGGATGAGCCTGTCATATTACCATGAGGAACCACTGTCAGTAAATGGCAGACTGAAACCTCACTAAGAAACGGCTGCTTCTCAGCCTCAGTGTTTCTTGGACATAACTCAAGTAATATTAATGAACTGCTTTTCTTGGGAAAAAGCTTTCAAAAAAGTTCTATTTATTACTGTTATATGTTGCTTTGGTCTTTTTTTTTTTCTGTAGGCCTTTAATGCCTCAGCATCAGCAGATAGTGCTTTTGACCTGCAAATCACAGAGTCACAGAATCACAGATATTAGGGGCTGGAAGGGACCTAGAAGATCATCTAGTCCAACTCCCCTGCCTGAGCAGCATCACCTAGACCAAGTCACCCAGGAACAGATCCAGGCGGGTCTTAAGTGTCTCCAGAGATGGAGACTCCACAACCCCCCTGGGCAATTTTTAAAAGTTTATTAACTCTTAAGCTGACAAATGGGACTAAGAGTGTTAGTAGACGGGGAAGAGAGTTAATAGACTGAACTGTTGGAGGAACAGCTCCAACATTTTAATTGAATCTCCATCCTTGGAGGTTTGTAAGGCACATCTGGACAAGTTCCTGAGCAGCCTTTTTGAACTCACACTGTTATCAGAGGGAGAGGGACTGCTACAAATGGCCCAACTTCCACTGCTCTCGCATAAGCTCAGCTGCAACAAACTGGGAACAATGGGGAGGGGAAGAATTTATTCATTCCTTGCTGTGAAAAGGAAAAAAGCAGCAGACCTCAGTTAAGGAAGGAGGCAGGAAGGCCGATATGAGTGTAAAGGGATTACCTGATTTTTTTTTAATTTTTTTTTTCCATAGCAGGAAAAACCCAAACTCTTGGAGCCTTTGGATTATGAAGCTGTTATCACAGAGATTGAAAAAAATATTGGGGATAACCAGTTTAAGGATCTGATATTGTTCCCTGATGATGACTTTTTGGTAAGTGCCAGCCAAATACATGCTATTCTTTCTCTTAGGCTCATCTATTCATTTATTTATTTGATCTTTTGATCTTTGTTGATAGAGGGAGAGCCAGAAGTTGCCCAAGGGCTCTCTAAGATTTTCTTAATGTATGTGTTATACCTTTCTTCCCTCCCACCAAATTCACTCTGTTTTTTCTCTGACATTTGTATATATGAGTGACTTTACTGTTCAGGATCAGGTAATACATAAAGCCCTGCTTGGTCCCAAATGCATTTCAGAAACTCAAAAAACATGTTATTCCATAACATACAGTTGCCTGTTTACTCAGCACAGTGGTAGTTTGGCTAGTGCTGCAATCTCTCCCTGCTGATAGTCTCATTTAATCATACTTCCGTAACCTACATCCACTCTTTCTGATCCTGTTCAGTTTATTGGATTTGACCCCTGGAATCAGGGAGCCTATGATTCCCGGCCTTCTGCTCAAAGTCTGACCTTTTAGACAGAGTCTGTGACATTTTTCCAAGCTGTGCCATTGCTAACCTTAAATTACACAAGAAAGATAAATTCAGTCTCCATTTTTGTTTGGTTTGGGTTGG
>VYZU01072897.1:11431-23675 GCA_013401355.1 Ceyx cyanopectus
GGGGGGGGAGGCAGAAAAAAATTCAACCAGCTGCATTTACAACTTGAAAACAGACAGAAAATAAAATGCCAGATCCATGAGAGGGTTTTGTCCTTGTTACAGCGAATTTTCTTCAAGATGATCAGCACCTTCATATTATTTTTTATATTCGATATTTGTACATTTCAGATCAGCCAGATTTTATAGTTTCTGTTTTCCCTATTTAGTGTAAGATGAAGAAATTAGGCCTGATACAAATGCAAGGAAAAAAAAGAGATTTGAAGGTAACAGGGAAAACTGGATGCTGGTGCTGATTTCTATATTCTCATATATACATACAGACACTTTCATACAAGTGTTTGTGTCTCTCTCCCTGCATTTCATATTCAAAAAACACTGAAAGTGACCTGAACAGAGACGGGAGCAGGCAAACTGTGAGTTGCTTTATCTCCACACCTTGGGTCCACGGTTTAATTTTTAAAATAATATTTATATAAATTATATAATGTCTATCTTTGAGGATACTTTCAGGGAAATATTTCTACTTTCCTTTTCTTCTACCTCTGTTCTTCTTCAGTCTGTGCTCTGAATTGCTGGAGGTTGTGGGGTCTTCTAATGACCACCTATGAGGATTTTGCAGAAAAAATCCTCAAAACCTCATAAAAATCAATATTAGCTTTATTTTTTTCATTATGTGTCTAATTATGTGTAATGATCAGGGTCTAAAATGTGCCATGCAGATCCGCAATAATCCGATTTTGCATTCTGGAATCAGGAGAAAGCCTCAAAGATATCCTGAACCTCGGGTCTTTACAAGGTTCTTTATACACATATACTTTTATTACTCTTTCTGACTCTGCTGCTTATATTTATATAATAGCACGGAAAGGCAAAGTAGGCCACCGTGATTATTTATTCATTTATTAATTCCACTGTCACTTACGGCAGTGGAAAGTAATAGACGCTCCGAAAACAGTGGCCATTTTCTCTCTTCAGAGCATTAGTTATGTTCCTTGCTCGTGAGGAACTATCTGCAAATGTTGGTAAGGGGTGGCAGGTTTATTTTTCCTAAATAAGCCTTAGAGAAAAGGAAAAAATAATCCTCTCGAAGAGAGAGAAAGACAAGGCAGAAATAAGTTACAGCAGCTTTTCAAGAACCTGACGTTTTCTACTGCCTTAAAACCAAGATTAAAAAAAAACCCCAAAAAACAAAAACACACACACACAAAAAAACCCAAACAAACAAACAAACAAACCCCACAAAAAAACAAGCCAAAACAATACAGGCCTATGCGAACCTCACGTGTACCATGCGCACTCCGAGCCCGTGGTGATCCGAGGGCTCAGTGGCACTATGGACCGGGCACCACGGGGATAAGGCACCGCCGGCCCCGGGAGCCGCCGCCCGCTCCCGCCTCCTCGTCGTGCTCTCAGCAGTTCCGTCACGTCTCCTACGGCCCTTCCACACACCCCCCGCATCCACCCCACTCTGCCGAGCAATGCCGCTCCCCGGGGGCCATACCCGGGCCGGGGGCTCCTGCGACGATTCCTCCACAGGAGAAGCAGCAGCAGCAGGGTGAGACGCAACCCCAGCGCCCCGACGAAGCAGCGGAGGACGCGCCAGGCCGGTGCTCGGGCCCGGCGCAGGCTGCGGGCCCGACGAAAGCGGACAGTGCACCTTATCCGGGGGGACATCGGTGCAGATGAGCCCCCAGCGGACCGCGCTACAAATACCTTCTCGGTGGGGCCGCGCCGGTGAGCCAGCCCTCTCACCCTCCATTCATTGGAGAGAATTTTCTTCCTTCCTTTTTTTTTTTTTTTTTCCTTTTCCCTTGTTGTATGTGGGGTTTTTTTCTTTCTGTTTTTTTTTTTCTTTTTCTTTTCCGTTTGACTAATTTCGACTCCCCATTTTGCTTTACCTCCCTCCCTCCCTTCCTCCCCCACCTCCACTGCCCTTTAAACTCCTCCCATGATGATGGCTCCCGCCTCGAAAGAGGGCGAAGGAGGACCGGCGACAGAGGATGGGGATGGAGGAGGCTGCCGACTCCCCTCCCACCGACTCTCCTTGAGGAGCCCCATCACTAAACGGGCGTGGAGGCCGGCCAATCGCAGGGCGCTCCCCCGCTTTCAAATAAAGCCTTGACGACATGACCTTACCACCCTCCCCGCCACCGGCTGTCCCCTCCAAACACGCCGCCTCCAGCTCCATTGAAGGAAGGGTGAGATTGTTTTTTTCTTTGGTTGTTTTTGTACCCATAAAGCCTTGGAAGTCCTTCAGTGAGGTGCATGATGCGTCGGCGTGGCACACGGCGATCGCCTTCCGTGCCACCAGGGATTGCGCTGGTGCCCCTAGGAGTGCGGCTAGCGGTTCACTGCCTCTTTAAAAGCACAGGCCAGTATTGGCCCGGGATAGCAGCTATTTCCTTGTCACGTGGTCATTTGAACGCGACGCGGGACTGTTGCGTAGCGGAGCTTAAAAAAAACAACAACAACAACAAAACAACCAACCAAACCACCAAACAAAACAGAACATAAAAGAACGGATCTCGTCTCCCCGCACCGGTAACCGAAACGGGTATTTAACTGTTTCCTGTCCCCCGACCTTCTGCCCGGCCGTGCTCCGAGGTGACGGACAGCTTTATTTTCGGTTTGCAGAGGGAACGCAGACGGCGAAGAAGCGCTCAAAATGCCCGGGAAACCTTCCAGCGCTCCCCTGCCGGGCCGGCTGCCGTGGGGACCGCCGGAGGGGTGATGAGCCCCTCGACAGCCGTTGCTGAGCGAGGCCCGTCGCCCAGCAGAGAATTTCTGGGCGGCGGGAAGGGATCCATCAATAGACCCCCACCCCATCTTCCTCCTGTGCCTGCTTATACCCATTCTCAGGATGCGGCGTATCTCCGTGCGAAGCGCGGGGAAAGGTAATGGGCTGGGAGGGTGTCGGTCATGTGGGGGCATCTTGGACTTGCCCAGCGGGAGGGATGTGGGGGCATCTTGGGACTTGCTCTACGAGGAGCTGGGGGCACGAAAGGACGGGAGGGAGCCCATGGGGAAGGATTCAGTTTGGGGGAAGACGTGATAGGACGCAGCCCTGGGGTTCCTGGGAGGAATAGTGAATATACACGTATGCTACATCCCCCTCCCGCCATAATAAAAAATCTCATTCTTTCGGCCGGAAAAACAGAAATAACACCCCTGTCAATAGAAATTTCCTTCTTCTGACTATGCACGGATTAATCCTAATGAAAACGTTAATAAAGAAGATCATGTGAATAGTTTCTCCTGGACAGAGTCCGATTTCAAGCCTGGGAAATGGGTGACTGAAAACAGCCGTTTCGAAATGAAATCGTCTCATCAGGAGATGTTTGGGTTGTTGGGGTTTCTTTCCCCTTCTTCTCCATTTCCCCCTCCCATGGCTACTCCTCTGCCACAGGCAAAGCAAAACTGAGAGAAATGAATGCCCGCCCGGCTGCATGATGCAGGAGCAGGTGGGAGGATGCACTGAGAGTTTTATCAATAGAAATCAAATACCCACCAACGCTGAATGCATGGCCGAGCCGAGCCTGAGGAGCATCTCGCTGTGCACAGAGAGCAAACTCTGCTGCATGCGGCAGGAGAGGGAGTAGGGACTGTTCGTGTGCGCGCATGTACTCCGTTACAGCTGAGATACTGAAAATAAAAAGTGCGAGTCATCTGTCGCGTTAAACCTATTGCTTTTAGGGCTTTCTCGAAATGCATACAGCTGCTGCTGTTTGCTGTTCACAATTACTTTTGTAGGGAGGACTCCAAGCCCTGAAGACGACGATGTTGCCAGAAGGAAAACTGCCTGTGGAAGCTCCTGCAGGGCGATCACGACTGGGTTCTCACACATCCCCCTCCACGAGGTGAATAGAGTACGAGTGGGGACTCCGGACCTACGGCGTGAGGCATTTTTAGAGCAAGCAGGAATTGAGGGCTTACTGTGCTAGTTTGGTGTAGACAGCCTAAAAAAACCAAACCAAACCAAAACACACACACAAAAAAAACCCCAAACAAACAAAAAAACAAAACCCCCAAAACCAGTGTTTTCCCTGCCATTTATTTATTTATTTGTTTATTTATTATTGTTGTTTTGTTTTGAGGTGGTTCTTTCGTTGGTTTTGGGGTGGGTTTGTTCTGTTTTGGTTTGTTTTGGGGTTTTTTTGGTCGGTTGTTTTTGCTGCTCAATAAGCCACAAAGGAAATACACAAAATCCTAAATTGAATTCTGGTTTTTGGAGAAAATTACTTTAAAAAATCCTAATATTAGTCTAACTGATGTTGGAAGGGCAGTTTATTCGATCCTTACTTTCCTGTAAAGAAGGTGCTCAGACTCTAGCTTTGCGTCTCCGTGTGTCGTACCAGCTCCATCCCGGTTTCCTCAGGCACGGGATGCAGATGCTTGACTGTTGCATCCCCAGTGCTGTCCTTGGCTCGTTTATGGCTTATGCCACGTACTTGAGGCAGAACACGGCACAATTTCACGAGGTATTGTATTCTTATAATAATGTATTATTATAATCGCGTATTGTATTTCTATATCTTTTCTATTTAAAAGTATATATAAAATAAATACTCTAGACATTCTTATAATAAATATAATGATTATAGATTAAATATAATGTGATTTAAAATATATTTTNTTTTATATTTATGTACAAAAAAACTAGGGATTGGACAATCAATAGGAATGCAAAAAGAAGATAAATCTTATCTCCTTCAATTATCCACAAGGTGTCTGCGATTTGCGCCTTGCAAGGTGACCAGCTCCCTCGCCGCGCTTCCTCTTCTCTGTCCCTAAGGTGCAGGACGTTTGGGCGCAGCCTGACATGGGGTCTGTGAGGGGAGGCAAGATCTCCCCCATTTCGTGCATCTTCCGCGAGGGCTAGAAGAGCCTTCCTTATTTCCTGTGCCACTGCCCTGCCCGCTGCTGCTCGTACCCTGCCTGCAGCCCACCAATGGGACTCTGGGACCCACGGAGGCTGGGCTGCCGCTGCAGCTGTACCGTGGGGTGACTATACTCCAGCCAGTCAGTGAAATATGGGTCAATTTACGGATAATTAACCTGCCCCGGCCCCGTTCCTTCTGCAGCAGCACAGCTGTTACAACTTTTTTTGTTACTGTGGCTTGTTTCTTTCCCAAAAGTGCCACGTTAAAGCAGCTTGGGAAACTCTGGAGCCGAAGTCAAACGTACGATTTTTAATTTTTCAGTTCCACGCTGCCTTCGTTTAGCAACTCTTCCGTATTCTTCAAAATATTGTTAAACTTAGAGTAATTCGGGCAATGTCACCTTCAAGTTGGTACTTCAAGCGAGGGTGATATCGGGCTTGCAAGACACAAATCACTCTTTGTTTTCTCCTTCCAGGTCCCCTGATTTAATTCTTCATTAAATGAGCCACAGATGAGCTACGGATCTTGCAGAGACTTGTCAGGATCTTACGTGGTTTTAAGAAGGTATTTGCTGAAGCCGCAATCTCACCAAGAAACCTCAACTCCCGGCTGTCCAGGTCGGTTTCGCTAGGAAGGGTCAGAGATCGGCTTCAGCGCCTCTTAAGCACGATTAAACTTGAATCTGAAATCAATCAGGGAGCTATCGACTTGGTGTCGGGGGAGCCTGGAGACAATCCCGACCCCTTCAGACAGAGGGCTGGGGAGTGCTAGAGGGGAGTTCGCGGAGAGAAGAAAACAGAAAGCTTAGACTCAGTCTCTCAAAACACGAAGGGTTTATTGAGCAATCTCTGTGCGGGTTTTTTCCTTCATATTTGTTTATCTTCACAGTATTTCGACACTCGCGTGAAGAAGAAAAAAAAAAAAAAGAGAGATGTGGAGGGGTTTTAGGATTTCCAGTGCAGAGTAAAATAAAGACAGGTGCAAAGTATAGCATACAAAAAAATATATATCCCGCTGTTTCTTTGTGTATCCGACTGGGGTGGTATGATCGGATTATTTACAGCGCCTGAGTGCTGGGCGATTTCGTGTCTCCTGTAGGCGGGTTAGGGCAATAAATTAGGGAGGGGAGCTCTCAGGAGAAGGAGGCTGGGCGCAGGGCGGCGGGTGTCGCAAGTAGCGGCCCACGGATCCGTCCGGGCCCCCCGCCGCCACGTCGAGGGGGAGGAGGCCGCGGCCGTCGGGCAGGTCGAGACGGGCCCCGGCGCGGTGCAGGGCCGCCAGCGTCTCCAGGAAGCCGGCGCGGGCCGCGTCGTGGGCCGGGAGGCAGCCGGTGCGCGGGTCGGGGCGGTTGGGGTCAGCCCCACGCTGCAGCAGCAGCTCGGCCACCCGCGGGCTGCCCAGCATCATCACCTGCGGGGAGAGACAGTGTCAGCGCCGCGGAGCATCGCTCTCTTCGGCGCTATAGTAGTGGGGATCGCCACGGAAAGGTGAGGAATTTCTTCAGGTGAGGCCTACAGAACAGCTCCTGAGGCTCCACGAATGGCGGACAGCACAGACCCGTCGAGAGTCTTGCGCAACCGGAGGAAAGCCGGGCCAGGTGGGGCAAAGCGGCGCGGGAGCCCTTTTTGGCCAGTGCAGTCCGGGATGGCACCGGGGCTCTTCGGGGCAGGGGAGCGGCAGGAGCGTGGCCGAGGGACCGCGGGACGGGACTCCCCCCTTCTTCCGGCGCACGCCCGTAGGAATCGAGGGCAAGTCCACAGCCGATTTGCAATAGCAAGCGCAGAACCGTGACGGTGAAGGGGCTCTAGGGGGTTGCTGTCGTCCCGCTCTCGTCCGGAGGAGACTGTTGACAAGGGGACACACGTGTGCAGAGAACCCGCCCTCTCTACAGCGCGGCGCCCACTCTTCCCTCATCCTCAAGAGACACTCAAAACGCACCTTGAGCTTCACCCTTCTGTCCAGTGCAGTATCAAAAATGACCGTGAAGTGAACAAAAAAAAAAAAAAAAAGCCCGGGAAAGAAAAAAAAAAAAAAAAAGCCCGGGAAAGAAAAAAAAAAAAAAAAACCGGGAAAAAAAAAAAAAACCCAAAAAAAAAAAGACCAAAAATCCCGCTTGGGCTCTCCGTTTTCTACCCTTCGTTTGCCCCAGCACACCCGGCAGTGTATTCAGCGTACGGACTACATCCCTTCTCCAAAAAGGTGCAGAAAATACACGACAAAGGACAGCGTCAGTTACGTTTTTCGAGTCAAATGCTGAACCGATATTTTGTAGGAGAGAGATTCGCAAGCACTGGCTATAAAACTTCAATATAGCTCCTAAGGTTATTGAAGTTTCGTTTTATTTTGAAAATTTAAATTCTAGCAGCTGGCTATAAGTTAATGAATCTTTAGTAATTTAGTGTCTACTATTCCTCCGGACTATCTGTATCTATGTACATGATTGTGTGACTATAAAATATGGGTAGACCGAATCCCAGGGGGACTGCTAGCTGTCTACTTGCAGGGTCTGCTGGGCAAGGCTATCGCACCAGTGTGTTTCTGACCATAAGGGTCGGTGAATACACGGTGAGATCAGTGAACAGACTTTTTTTTTTTCCCCACGAGAGAGGAAAAGTACTAATAGAATTATAAAGCAGAAGACAATATATGAAGAAAGAATAATTCTTTCTAAAAAGGTGAGTAGTTACTTTTTATTGCACGTTTATTGCAAAATGAGCACTAACGTTCTTGGTTTTGAGTCATCCTATCTCAGTTGGTTGAAACAAAATCAAGGGTTGCTAAGACTAAAACCTCTTTGTTCCGTCCGTGACAGGCTTTCGCCTTGCCAGAAAGGCGAGGGGAACCGCTGCACCGCGAACTGTCTCTTCGACAGGAGTCATGAGAGACTCCAGAGTCTTCAGTCGACCGGCGCCTGGAGGCTGCCCCGGGGCTGCCGCCGCCGCTTCTCGGGCACGGAGGAGTAGCTGCCCTTCGTCCTGCCGCCTACACCCGCACACCATCCGCTTGCCTCCCTACCTGAATGGGGGTCCGCCCGTAAGAGTTGACGCCGTTGGGGTCGGCCGCGCCGTCCAGCAGCTCCTTCAGGCGCTGCAGGTCGCCGCGGGCAGCGGCGTTGGCCAGCTCGTCCGCCGCCATTCTCCCCGCCCGCCGCGCCATGTCCCGGCCTCACGCCTGCCGGCGGCCGGGCGTCGTGGAGCGCTGCAGATGACGCCGCTCGGCCACTCCGCGCTGCCCGGGGCTGTCGGCGATCCCGGGCCCTAGTAGGGCCCTGTCCATGGGAGTGCCCGACCTCGCCGCTCCGCACGCCTCGCAGCTCTCTGCACCCTGGGAAGAACGACCCGGACCAGGTGTCCCCAGGGTGCCTCTGCCGGGTCGCTTCCACCTGCGGGGACGCGGTGGAGCTGCCCGCCTCTTGTTTTCTCGGCACAATCTGGTACCGCTCCGCCCCGGCCCTCCCCGGCCCGGCCTCTCGGGCCCCGCCTCGGCCGTATCACCGTCACCGCGGCGGAGCGCGGCAGCAGCCGGTTCCTGGCCGTGTCCCAGCGAGGCGGAGCACTCTGCGCTGCCCTGTGAGGGCCGGGCGTCTTAATTCCTTCTTTGTTTGTTTGTTTTGTTTTGTTTTTCTCCGTCTCCCTCTTGATGGCGGCAGCGTCTTACCCTTTGTCTGACCGGCCCAGGAAGAGAACGGTACGAGCAAAGGGACCAAAAGTATTGATTAACAAGAGTGGGATTTAAGGACGAAAGCGTGTCCGGGACAGCGGACCTGGTGTCAACAGGGTCCCGGCTCTCGTCCCTGGCGCTGCCTGCTCGCCCTCGCCGGACACACAGTTACCCGATGTGCAGGAGACGACGGTGGCCGTCTTCCTTCCCTCTTCTAGGGTGAACTCCGAACTTTCCCAGATTTTTCATTTGGGACACATAGTGACTGATAAGGGGTGTAGCGGCACAGAAAACCTGCATGGAGATACCAGACAGCCGCGACTGCTACGACTTCTCCCTCCGCCTGAACCTGATGGTTTTTCTTCTATGTTCTTTTGTTTGTTTGGGGTTTGTTTTGTTGTTTGTTTGGTTTTTGGTTTTGTTTTTCTTAAAAAAAAAAAAAAGTGCACTGGGTCGTGACTTTGATCGCTTCAGCCAGCCAAAAGCCACGGAGGACGGGCGATCTCTCCACCGGCACGGCAAGGCGTTTGCGCGGCTCGGCGCAGACCGTCCGGCGGGTACACATCCTCGGGGCGGGGCTCTTCGGGGCGGGGCGGCGGGGCGGNGCGGGGCGGCGGGGCGGTGGGGCGGTGGGACGCACGGCGGCGGCAGCACCACGGACAGCTCTTCGCCAGCCGCCCCCCACGACACTGCCGTCGCCAGCCCCGAGTCGCGGGAAGATCCTCACCCGGGCGCAGTCCCGAGCCTCCCAGAGCCGCCCACCCCCTGCAGCCTTTTGTCACCCACTGCACTAGAGTGAAACAAGTCCTGGATCTGGCAGAAAAAAATACTCGTTGCTGAACCCATCAAAACACGACATGGGCGAAAGTGTTAATTCAGTGCTCCCCTCATGCTAATCGTCTGTATCAGGGACAGTTAACCTTAGCAGGGGAGAATCTGGCTTTGCAAAAATGTTTATTCCTTCATATTTTTTTTTTACCTGCTTGGTCTGGAAAGAAACTAACCTCGTTTTCACTCGTCAGGAAAAAAAGTAATTGTCATCTTTGTCACAGGCATGTTTTCCACCAGCTAGTTATATTTGGAATAGGAGGTTCTGCTCTTCCCTTGGCTGCATCTCTTTGGCAAGGAGGAAGACTGACAGCACTCGTGACCTAACTAACATTCCTTGTTTAGGTCAAAATAAGTATGCAAATCAATCAAAACAGGCAACTACGCTGGTTTTTATTTTTTGCAAATGGATGTATAAACACCAACTCTGAAGTATCTGTCTCTCTTTTTAAATAGTATTGATAGAGTGTACCCTCAGTGGGCTTATAATTGTTGAACTTCATTATGTTTGCCTTTGACCAGCTCCCCAGTCTGTCCATATCTTGTTAGACAGCAGCACAGTCTTCCAATGTATCAGCCACTCCTCCCAGTTTAGTATCATGAGCAAATTTGCTGAGGTCACACTCTATCCATTCAGCCAGGTCATTGATGAAGATGTTGAATAAGACTATAATTAAGAGGCAAACTAAAGATCACCAAAATATTTGGTGTTTATGGTGTTATGACTTAAAGTGTGTTATATGGTTGTTTATGGCTTGGGTTTTACAATAGCTGGACTAACAGTATCCTTGTATCCTCATTAATCTACCAGCCAGATGGGAAGATTGGGTTTGGCATTCCTACCGACTGATTTAGAAGATGATCTACAAAGAAGAGTGGGCTAGAGAAAAGAAAACTCCTAATGCTTATTTTCTTAAAACTTCATGGGCTTTACAGAAGCAAGAACAAACTAATTTAATAAAAAGTCATTGCAGGTACACTTTTAAGAAATGTTTTTATGTCCTCTCCATGTTCCATACTTAAAGGTAGAACAAGAACAGATGCCAAGTGAAAAATTCAGAAACTTTACTAAACTGTTAGGGTAGCAAAGCTCACTTTGCGATCAGTTGACTGAATGTCTGAATAAAACCTTGAAAAAACCCAAAAGTAATTAGTCTTTGATGTCCATGGGCTCAGGAAAATTGAAATTGCATATTCCAGGGTTTCTCTGTGAAATAATGCGCTAAATTTCACCACCTCCAAACAACAACCTCATTTGAAATAGTTCACATCCTTGAGAATATGAGTTGATTGTAACAAAGAAATCCTTCTTTCTCCCACATGGAGATTTAAAGACACAGCTACAGAGATAAAACAATAGCTAAAGATAATTTACTACCAGATTATACTGAACAAACCGGTTCTCAGTGTCTTTATATGTAGCTAAACTGTAATGAGAAAGTCAGTACCTTTTAGCAACTGAATTTGGCCACCGCACTCTTGATCAAAGTAGAAAAAGCTACCACAATGTGACTGGTTCTACAATTCAATCTGCTAGATGCATTACAGCTTAAGCAAAGAATTGCCATTAACAGTATAGATATAAATATAAATATATATTCACATACTTGAGGATTGGTTTAAATGTTTAATTTAAAAACTACTTATTGTGAATTTTATGTAGTTTAATACATAATAATTGATTGTGGAAGTTGCCTGATGCCTGCCTGACTTATTAAGCATTGCTTAGATCTCAGAGAGAGTGTTACACTCTTCTTCAGACACTCTGAAGATGACAGTCCCCTGCAACTACAGAATCACAAAGCCAAGGAACAACGTGCACAGTAGCTTTTACCACTTGACTTTGTGTATTGAATACACATCTCAAATTCACTAGCATTTCTCCTGTCCCACAGGCCTATAAGCACAATCATTGAATGTATAAAGAGCCAAAGAGACAGAGTGATTTTCTTATCACCATACTGTTAAGTGATGAAAACACGAGAATTATTACTTAGATTCCAAGCTATTTTGCCACAGAGGTGCCATAAGAGTAAGCTGGCGCTGTGCAAGGCTTTGTTGAACTGGAGAATGCATCCTAGATTCTGCATTAATGTGTTTCTCTGTAGTCAGATAAACCTTTGGATATGAAGGCATCTTCAAAAAAAAAAAAAAAACAAACCAAAAAAACAATAAAACCAAACCCCAAAAACCAAAACCCTAAATCTAGACATCTGATACACCGGAAAGCTGTGCTGCCATCCAGCAAAATCTGAACAGTCTGGAGAGCTGGGCAAAGGAGAACCTAAAGAAGTTCAGCAAGTGTGAAAGTCCTGCACAGAGAGAGGAAACTCACCATGTACCAGTACAGGTTAGGGATAGACCTGCTGGAAACAGCCCCACGACGAGGGACCTTGGCATCCTGGTGTCTGGGACAGGCTACCCAGAGAGGTTATGGAGTCTCCTTCTCTGGAGAATTTCAAGACATGCCTGGATCTGTTCCTGTGTGGCCTGCCCTGGATGATCCTGCTCTGGTTGGAGGGATGGACTCAATGATCTCCAGAGGTCCCTTTCAACCCCTAACGATATATGATTCAATGATTCTATGAATTATATCAGTTCCAGGTATTGTATCTTCAAAACTATTGCAAAAAGCTAAGATTTTTCTTTCACCTGATCACATAAGCCCCAAAACTGGGACTACCAAAAAAAGCAGTAAGCAGAATAATGTCATTCCCCAGACTGTCCATAAAAAAATACTTTAAAATTCATCACAATGATGGAGCCATGCTTTGACTCTAAACATGATACTCTTTCTCCAGAGAATTAATTAAAACCTGGAAGTAAGAATTTAGCTGAAACAAAACCTTTCTAAAATAAAAATGTGTACTATGAAA
>VYZU01072897.1:23742-35054 GCA_013401355.1 Ceyx cyanopectus
CAAACTTCACTGTCAACCAGGCAGAAACATTGGCTTCTGTATTGCAGAAGGGACAGTACAGGAGGTAAAAAAGCATAGGGTTAAGTTTTAGTTTTTGTCTTGTTAAAAAAAAATAAAAAATTAAAAGTTTTAAAGTGTATTATAGCTATATAGTATGCTGCCAAAATGAACAGCTTAGTAAAACTAACATCTCTAGAGGCTGAGTAGAGAGCCAAGAAATTAATTTTGTGTCTGAGCCTGAATCAAGACCGAAACTGGAGGGAAGAATATGGTAGATCTGACTGAAGGCATTCAGTATGACTGATGATGGGTGGTGTTTAGATTCCTTTATTCTCCTGCAGTTTCTATATATAGTAATCTAGCCCATAAGACTTATTCTCCAGTTAACTTTTTTTGCAGTGTTTACACAAGTAAAATAAGCTTTGGTATAATGTGGAGTGCATATTATGTGTGCAGTGCCTGTCCACATAATGTTCTTTGCAGAGTTCAGACTTCCTGATTAAATGTTTGTGCTGAGTGAACCAGGTACTTTTAAGTCATCTCTGTATTTCTCTCTGTGCTTTCCTTTGGCTTTACTGGTGTTTCTGACTCATGCCTTATGACCTGGAGTATATCCTTTCTACAATTTTGGACACAATTAAATGCATTGTTTTATTGGTGAGACTAATTTATATTTAAATAATTTCAGGAAATGCTTGTGGTATTATTAGGTCTGTAGATGCAGAGAAAGTTATTAACTCCCACTGTAAACCAAGACTAATCAGTCAATCAAATCTGGTATTAGGTGTGTACAAATATTTTAATTCACAATGACAAAGCTTTCTATACAAGAATCTCTGAATCCAAAATTCAGTTATAAAAATGCTTTTATTGCTTTTAGCTGTCA
The DNA here is from genome assembly GCA_013401355.1 of Ceyx cyanopectus. Lineage (NCBI taxonomy): Eukaryota > Metazoa > Chordata > Aves > Coraciiformes > Alcedinidae > Ceyx > Ceyx cyanopectus. Next base: position 24,629 of record VYZU01072897.1, read on the forward strand.
TAAGCTAAAAGCATGTCATGGATAAGCAGAGATGTCATGTGGTCAGGAAAGGCCTACCCTGGTACTCTGTTGGTTTCTAAAAGCCTTGGACTTAAGATATAGTGGGCTTATTTTTAATATGAGAACACTGATAGTGTTTTGTATATACACTGTAATTCTGTAAATAAAATAATGGAAGAGCTTTGCCTTGTAATTTTCAAAAAGTCAATGAAATATGAATAAATTGAATTAATGTGTTTTAGTATCAAATATTTTAAGACAAGCTCAGCAAAATCAGACTGTCTTGATACTAAGTATTTTTAAATAACTTCAAATTTATAACTTGATTATTCTTCTGATTTTAAAAAATCATATATGATTTCATCAAACAGAATGGGATATTCTATAATACATTAATAGGTTAGATTGTTATTTAAGCAATAAGGGAGCATAGAATCATAGAAATATTTAGGTTAGAAAAGACCAGGATTATTTAATCCAACTGTTTACATGGTATACTATAATATGTTATGAGCATATTATTCACAGATTCACAGATTCANCATCTCTGTATTTCTCTCTGTGCTTTCCTTTGGCTTTACTGGTGTTTCTGACTCATGCCTTATGACCTGGAGTATATCCTTTCTACAATTTTGGACACAATTAAATGCATTGTTTTATTGGTGAGACTAATTTATATTTAAATAATTTCAGGAAATGCTTGTGGTATTATTAGGTCTGTAGATGCAGAGAAAGTTATTAACTCCCACTGTAAACCAAGACTAATCAGTCAATCAAATCTGGTATTAGGTGTGTACAAATATTTTAATTCACAATGACAAAGCTTTCTATACAAGAATCTCTGAATCCAAAATTCAGTTATAAAAATGCTTTTATTGCTTTTAGCTGTCATAAGCTAAAAGCATGTCATGGATAAGCAGAGATGTCATGTGGTCAGGAAAGGCCTACCCTGGTACTCTGTTGGTTTCTAAAAGCCTTGGACTTAAGATATAGTGGGCTTATTTTTAATATTTGTACACACCTAATNAAAATCATATATGATTTCATCAAACAGAATGGGATATTCTATAATACATTAATAGGTTAGATTGTTATTTAAGCAATAAGGGAGCATAGAATCATAGAAATATTTAGGTTAGAAAAGACCAGGATTATTTAATCCAACTGTTTACATGGTATACTATAATATGTTATGAGCATATTATTCACAGATTCACAGATTCACAGATATTAGGGGTTGGAAGGGACCTAGAAGATCATCTAGTCCAACCCCCTGCCTGAGCAGGATCACCTAGACCAAGTCACCCAGGAACAGATCCAGGCAGGTCTGGCTTAGAATAAAACTGTTTCTACATTGTTTTAAAGTGGTGAAGCATGTTAAATTTGTGTCACATTGCATTTTAAGATTCTTATGTATGCAATGTTTCCTATAAAAGCTTTTATAAGACTCCTTCTTAAAGAAAAATGCTGTTTAGAAATATGGGTTGAATCCTCTTTATTAACAATTAGAGTCTTCTCATGGTGGAAGAGGCACTGTGACTCTGGAGATCCGATCTGCAGGGCGATAGACTCCTCACTAATTACAATCTTAAAATACTCTTAAAAATAGTTGCCTGAGTAACCTTGTTTCTCATACTGCTATATTACAATATGACTCTTCCTACTCCTGTTTATCTTGGTGAGATATTGTCATTATAGCACCGCTGTCTATTGTAAAACGAATCCTGCTAAAGCTGTTTTTCCTGACTGTAAGCCACAGAGGATACCAAAAGTGGAGAAAAGATGATAGCTTTGGCACTCTGTGTGGATGTTTGTTTTTCTGTGAACAGAAGCAACTCAGGCTGATTGTGATGCTAAACAACCATTTAGTGCATCCTGTTTCAGGGGCAGGGATATCTTCTGATTCCCTCATTGCTTTTTTGCAGAGGATGAGTCGTCAGGGAAGCGTCTGCTGTGCATGGGTGGAGGATACAGATATTCTGATGCTTTTGCGCCTGCTGTTGCTGCAGTACAAGCTCCGTGTTGCTACAAGCTGTTCTGGAGACTTTTTTGGGCATAGCCTGCGATGCCTGCTATCAAGCACTTTTGGGCATGTGTTTGTTTTCAAGTTACATATTCACAAAAGAGGAGATTGACTAGGAAACACGGGTGTTTTGCTTTCCTTTGCCTCTGCAATGAGATTATGCCCACCTGTCATAAACACCATTCCTGTAGTCCATGTATCTAACCACTGTGCAGTCTTCTATAAAGATGTATGTATTTACCTCCAAATTTTATGTAGTAGTGTGATGTGATTGGAAATATTTTCTTCTACAGAAAAAAAGTCTTCATAATAATGCAAAGAGGAGGTGCTTTTTTATTTTTTTTCTTCAGTTACTGAATGCTGCTCTGTTCAGCATATAATGAAAACTATGTTCCTTGCAATGATTCTTAATGTAGTAATGCAGCACAGCTGCTTGACCATACCCCACACATTGTTTGCCCTCTCTAAAGTATGACATTTTGCATCTCAGGATCTGTTCTTCTGTTATGTCCAAAGCAAAATTTTGTTATGTGAGGTGCAGGTCTCTGACTCCTCACTGAGGAGTGATAGGGTTTCTGCAGCTGGCAGCACAGACACGTTTGCAGCGGCAGACCATTAATACCACAGCCTAAGCCTGCTTGCCATGTGTTTCATCACTTTGACAGCAGCCCTTCTGGTTGGACTCTAAAGCAGTGACTGTACCCAAGAGCAGAAAACTCTGGGTGCAGAGGTGTGTTGGCTGTTGAAACTGGTGGAGTCCTGGCATCTCAAGAACAGGTTGCTGTTGTTTGTTGGCGGTTTCATGTGTCTGTCATGCATACCAGGCATGTGATTTCCTCCACATGAACTGGAGGTAGGTTTTCTGATCATTTGAACAGAGGCCTTCTAACTAGCAAAATTTCATGAGGTTTTTGAAAGCAAATTTAAAGGGTCAAAAAACCAATTGTTTAATGATCAGCATGTAGAAACTAGACATTTTTTGGAAGACTTGAATTACTTGTTATCATCTTAACTTTGTTCTTGCATTTTCTGGTTGTATGCATGTCTATTTGGCACATGTTGGATTATGACCTCTGACCTTCCTATGTTTATATATTATTAATTACATGTACAGTCTGCTTAGAGGTAAGAGCAAAGAAGAGCACCACTACTGTGAGTGCTGTATGAATAATACCTTTAACAATAAAGGCAAAACATCTCTCTGCTTATTTGGTTTTCCTTTCTCCAAAAAGATACTTTTAAAAACTTATGTTAAGCATCAAAAGTAAGAACCATGATCCCCACAGACAGAGCTAAGAGTATAGCAACGAAGTGGTCAACAAGACTACACCAGACAGCAGCTCACAGTCGGAGAAATGATATGTGTGTTGAACATGCCATTCATCTGTGGGGAATCATAGAACAGTTGGGGTTGGAAGGTATGTTGAACATCATCTGGTTCTGATGCTCCTGTCATGGACAAGGATGTCTTCCATAAATCAGATTGCTGAAAGCCCCATCCAACCTGTCCTTGAACATTTCTGAAGAAAGAGCATCCACAACTTCTCTGGGCAACCTGTTCCAGTGTCTCACCACTCTCACAGTGAAGACCCTACAAGCAATGAGATAGCACTTTTAATATAAGTAACAAATTACAGATCACACCTGTGACAGAGGTAACCCCTGACCATGCAGGCTGCAAAACCAGACCAGGCAGGGGCAGCACAAAGGTGTTTCACACATTCCAGTCTCAGCAGCCATAAACCCTGTTTTGTGGGCTAATGATGCATTTCTCTGTCTGTGGGAGATGGCAGGTTGCCCTGGGTCAGAATTAGACTTTTCTGTACCCTCCACACAATCTCTATATTCTAATATCCACTTTTTATAAGTCTGACTTAATACTGAACAGTTCCCAGTTTCCATGCACTACCACAGGTTTCAAAGTTAAGGACATTTTCCCGAGAGCACTCTCCTCGATGACGACCTTCATTCTTTGCACTCATCTCTTTTACTGGGGATGGAAAACGTTGCCCCATATTACACCTGCCGCGCTCGTGAAGCCGGCAACCCCACTCCCAAAAGGCTGCCGAATGCAATGTCGTAGGCTGGTGTCCGCCTCAGTGTGAATTTTAGGAGAGGTACGTGTGCCACCTAGAGGAAGCGCGGCCGTTTGGGATGGGGAGCGGAGGGATACAGGGGACGGAGGTACACAGAAACGGGCACCACTACCGCGCTCCTACCGCCCGCCGGCGGCGGGTATGGACCAACCTGAAATTGCGGCCTGAAGTTCGCTGCCTGTGAGGATCTGCAGAAAAGCCCCAACACCCAGCAATGACTGAATTCCCTTAGGAAATATTAGTAAATACCGTGCTGTGTCTCTGTGCTTACAAAACTTTACATATTCCCAGAACAAAGGCTAAGAATGCTGTACTCTTTTCCAGTAAAAGAGATAATGCCTTTGTTTGCATATTTTAATAGTCCTGACATCTGTTAATGCTGCCTAGTTCCTAAGATGCACAAAGAAACAGCTCTGACCTGTCAAAACCAAAACCTATTCTTCTCTCCTGCTTTCATTTTAATTTATGTGTCCTTGTTTTTTGAACCTTCCATGATCTGATGCTTCTGGCATGTACCAGCTTTAGATCAGCTGACAAAAAGTTCAGGACATCTCCCATTCAGGATGAGGCCACACAGGGAGGAGCAGATGGAAATGACAGTGGTTGCTGTGAGGAATGGGAAATTTAAGATAGTGGAAGAGAGGGGAAAAAAAAAAAAAAAAAAGAACAACAAAAAAGAACAAAAAGGGAAGAATGGGAATTTCAAATTCAAACAGAAAATACTAGAAAAAGAAGCACCTCAGCCAAAGCAAAGAAATTCACAGGACAAATACAGTTGCCTTTTATTCCTGCAGAACTATTGGTCTTTTTCAGAGCCCACAAAAGAAGGCAGTTGTGACAGCTGTTGCTCTTGTAGTTCCTTGTAGTATGTCATATTTTATTAAGACACAAACCAAATCCTGGACCAGGGTCACAGGCGTCCAGATGGTCTCCTGTTACATAAATCCTGGTTTACATAATAGAACCCTGCTCACATAGAACTGACTGCTAAGCAGGGTTGATTTCAGTGAGCAGGTATAACTTGTTCTCTCAAATTTCTGTTTGCAATTCTCATTTCTACCATGCTTGTCTCTTTGTGAAACTAGGAATGAAGGGACATCTGATAAAGCTGTGTAATTCAAAGTAATGGTTGGTTGTGAGAGTGTTAGTAACCTGGGAGTAAGAGGTAGAACCTCATAATCTCATTCCCTGTTCCAGAGGTCTTGCAATGTAGAAAAAAATCTGTGTCCTAGATCTGGATCCTTTCCTTTCCATTCACTGTAGTTCCAGTACTCAGATTTTGAGGGATGACTAAACTCTATTTTGCATGAATAAAGCCTCAATTGTGGCTGAACAACCCATGCCATAAATAATTGTTCAAGAAGATGATTCTGCATGGACTCATGTACAGTTTCTTATGGGTAAAACACCCTAACTACTTGCAGACATGATTATTCAGGCTCTGCTAGAATCTCAATGCAAGGTTGGTGTTCAGCAGTTATTACTTGACAAGGTCAGCTCCCTGGTTTCTGATCATGTGTTTTAGTAAACTGACCTACTTAAAGGAAACAGACCCATACCTGAGCCATAGGCTTAAGCTGAAGGAGTGAAGAGGAAGTAAGGTCTTGTTAATTAGAGTTCTACTGAGCACTCATTCCTCTGTGACATGTACAATCTGAAGCACAGCAAAATGACCTTATGGCTGCTGCCACAAAAAGGTGGTTATGTAAGGCCAGCTTGTCATGTTTGCTAACTTTCCCCTTGTTTTGTTGTAATAAAAGTTCAAGTGTCCGTTGAAGATTTCTAAATAAAAGCTACAGAGACTTAGTGGCTATAAGGACCAACAAATTTTCTCCACAGCTAATTGTCACACTGCTTACAAAATTATTTGGAATAACCACTAATAAACAGTAGACTCAGACCACATTTTCACTTATCTGGTAAGTGACTAATATCAGGAGATGACTAACTAGAGCTTACCTGGCTTTTTTTCTTTTGATGACATCAGTCTTGCACACAAGGTCCTTACTTGTAAGGAGACTCTGTAACATCTATTAACTAATTAATAGCATGGTTTAATTTTTTTTTAATACATGTTTTTTACATGTGTTTACTGCAACTGAGAAACCAACGAACAACAATAAATTGCAATTGCCCTGTAGGCACTCACTAACAGAAGCTGAGTTATGAGCAAACAGAGTGGAGCAAGCTCAGGTGGCAACCTGTGTCTTGCCTGACTCCATGATACTGTCTAACTGGTGTAAATGTGATGAAGCTTCCTTTCCCATGGAAGAGGAACAGGTAGCCTCACTCTCTAATTTATTCTGCACTATTTATTAAGGTCATTGTCCACTGAGATTGACCAGATCTCATAGCTTTTAGGGTTACAAAGATGTTGAGGGGTCTGGGACATCTCTCTAATGAGGAAAGGCTGAGAGACCTGAGGCTGTTTAGACTGGAGAAGACTGAGGGTGGCCTTATAAATATTTATAGATTGGGTGTCAAGAAGATGGGGCCAGTCTCTTTTCAGCAGTGCTCAGTGACAGGACAAGGGGCAATAGGCACATACTACAACACAGGAAATTCCATCTCAACATCAGGAAAAATTTCTTTCCTGTGAGGGTGACAAAAGTCTTGGGCTGCTAAGAGAGGTTGTAGATTTTGTTTCTGAAAACTTTAAAAATCCACCTGGGTATGTTCCTGCATGTACCTGCTTTAGCAGAGAGGTTGAGCCAGATGATCTCCAAAGGTCCTTTCCAAACCCTACTATTATGTGATTCTGTGATTCTGTAATCTGTGGCTGATCAGTACCACCCTGTGTAGCAGTAAAAGGCTCTTTACCTGGGACATTTCATTGCAGCAAGGAGTGATGCTGGAGAGTTGTGTTCATGGCATTACCAGGCATCTCTGAGCATCTCTGCATAGCATCAGGTGACTTACACAGATGTGCTGCCTTTGAGCTACCTGTCCTGGTTATTGAAGCCAGGGCAAGAGTGTTTTCAATTGCCAAGTACTCAGTGTTACACTGCTGCCAATTAGTTATTTCCTGTCTCCACATTAGCTAGGAGCTATCTAAAGACAGACTGAAAGCATGTACACAGTGCAGTGGTGCCTCCATGTTGCCTGCTGTATGCAGCATAGAGTCTGCTCTTCTGGTGTGGTTAAACTCATTAGCTTCTTCTGATATGGGTAGAGTTGTATGTAAGTGATGTTCAGCTTCCTCTTGCAGCAAAGTAATTAAATACAGCCTCCTTAGTATGACAAAGGAGATAGATTCACTTCTCTGAAGTTAATAGAGGGCAAGTTTGATTCTTAGAGGCTGAGAGGTGAAGTTATGAGTAAAGGAGTATAAGCAGATGAGGAAGTGACTGCAGCCTTGTACTGCTTCCCTGCACCTTTGGGCCAGATGTCTTTGTTAAGGAAGTCATTGCTGGGTCAGGTTTAATACAAAAATTATGTGTGTGTGTATGGGAGTCCTTTTCTCTTGTTAACATACAGAGGCTTCCCACCCAGGGAAATGTGGTTCTTCTACTAAACCATCATGGGTCTCCTATCAGGAGTCAGAGTTTTCAACCAAGTCACTTTGTTTCTAGATCTTCCTGAAAGAGATAATTTTGGTGCTGGTCAGTTCATTTAATTAGTTCCAAGCACACTGCTGTCATGGGTCATGAAATACTGCAGGCTAGAGGAGATGCTCACTAAGAGCTTAGTTTTCTGTTTCTTATTGTTATTTACAGTAAAAAGGAGACAAAGCTCAGCAAAGAGGTAGGTTGATATTATATTCTTTTTGACATGTAAGGAATGGTTCTATTTGTACTATGGTTGGTTCCAGCAACCAGTCTGGTTTCTGTAAGCAAGATGAGTGGGCTACTTCATGTCTGTAAAAAAAACCAAACCACTATGAAGGAAACTTTTTTTTGCAAGATCAGTACAATAAACAGATATTCAGTCTGTGCCCGTCTCAGAAGTATGTTTTTGGTTTGTTTTTATTTTTTTTAGTAGATTTTTGAATAAATGTTAAAAGAAAAATGTTTCCAAGGGCATGTCACAGCTCCCCTTTAGAAATCGGAATGATCAACCTTTAAAAACAAAACTCACAGAGAAACACCATAAAGAAACCAATGCTCTAAAGCCATTGTATTAATATATATGCTGTCACCTGACTTTCTATTCCAAGAAACTTCCAAGAACTTACTACATACAGAAATAAGATTAAATTTGNGGGATATGGAATCCGTAACAAACACCTTTTTAATTTAGGGCAATAACACTGTTGCGATTTGATATGGGAAAGCTAAATTTGATTATTTTTTCTTCTGAGTGCCTGGAGCTACCTCCACAAGTGCTGATATTCTCATAAAAATGTCTTTAGTGTGCAAGATGTTGATGTCAGATACTGCACACCACAAAAACCGCATGGCAGGTTCCACCTCTAGATTTGAGAGCTCCTTTTTTGTCAAGTGATAACACAGCACAGGGTGTTGTCTCCTCTCTTTCTATCAGAGGTTATATCCTACTGTGTTTCCTCATTTTTTGCTGACTTGTACATGCTCAGGGCTTCTGCAAAGTCAGGTCTTGTGAGTACTCGTAGGAGTGTCCAAATTCACTGGCTGCTTTTGGAAACCTGTACATACAAATTTTGCTCCTAATTCCCCAGCTCAAGTCTCTCCCACTTTTGGTCATACATGCTTTGAAACACTCCAAAGAACTGTAAAAATTGACATGAGTGTTAAACAAAAAGAGACACTTTTTGCTTGCTTACTTTGAAAGTGACCAGTTCACAAGATAAAATACGTTTCTAAGAAATATATTAAAGCCTTTTTCCTTTTTTAAGGGAATCTTCTCACAGTGGCTTTTTTGCTTTGTTTTGTTGTTTGTTTTTCTGTAAACTGTGTGGTTTTTTTCTCTCCTATAACTTCTTATCCTTCTTCCTTTTGCTGTTACTGTGTCACATTTAGAAACATTTAGTGGTACAGCTGAAAGAAGAGGAACTTCAAAAACTAGAAATCACATTACAGATCTAAGAAGCCCTAAAAAATGGTCTGGAATGACAAGTTTTGGCTCTCAGCTTTACTAGCTGCTGTGAAAATCTTCCAGTCTAACTTGAACCTCAAGTTTTTCCACCCATTTCTGATACACTGATAGCACAGGCAGCATCATTAGAACCTGCATCACTCAGTGGACATGTGGCAACAAGACTTGGGCCTAGCAAATGTTCTTCTCCCTTTGGGTTGCTCCAGAGAGATGAGTGCTACTTCTTTTGCAGCTTTGTTTCCCTTTTGGAGAGTTAAGAATTTGCCTCTGTTGACAGCTGGGCTTGCAGTCACAGCTGAGTAAATACTGTGGCAATCTTGTTAAATTTTGGTGTAGCTACATGACAAGACAACTTACAATGGTGTGTAAAATGTGTCAAGGCTGTGGCTCATGGACAAAGCAGAAGTGTCTGTGTCACAGAGAACAACACACATCGTCCCCAATTGCTGTAAACTGGAGATTAATACAGACTTAAAACTAATGAGCCCTAACTATGGATCCAGCCTACTGTTTCCCACCTAAAGATTTTATCAATCACTCTCTAGTACACAAAGTTTAAAAAATAAAATTAAAAAAAATATTTCTTTTTAAAGTGTCAGTGTGTCTGCAAAGCCAGCTAGAATAAAACCAGAAGAAAACTTAAAATACAACANACTTTGTTTCTAGATCTTCCTGAAAGAGATAATTTTGGTGCTGGTCAGTTCATTTAATTAGTTCCAAGCACACTGCTGTCATGGGTCATGAAATACTGCAGGCTAGAGGAGATGCTCACTAAGAGCTTAGTTTTCTGTTTCTTATTGTTATTTACAGTAAAAAGGAGACAAAGCTCAGCAAAGAGGTAGGTTGATATTATATTCTTTTTGACATGTAAGGAATGGTTCTATTTGTACTATGGTTGGTTCCAGCAACCAGTCTGGTTTCTGTAAGCAAGATGAGTGGGCTACTTCATGTCTGTAAAAAAAACCAAACCACTATGAAGGAAACTTTTTTTTGCAAGATCAGTACAATAAACAGATATTCAGTCTGTGCCCGTCTCAGAAGTATGTTTTTGGTTTGTTTTTATTTTTTTTAGTAGATTTTTGAATAAATGTTAAAAGAAAAATGTTTCCAAGGGCATGTCACAGCTCCCCTTTAGAAATCGGAATGATCAACCTTTAAAAACAAAACTCACAGAGAAACACCATAAAGAAACCAATGCTCTAAAGCCATTGTATTAATATATATGCTGTCACCTGACTTTCTATTCCAAGAAACTTCCAAGAACTTACTACATACAGAAATAAGATTAAATTTG